>CAOKRL010000081.1:0-17500 GCA_948470475.1 Galaxea fascicularis | reverse complement strand
TATCGAAATGTAATCAGATGTAATTAAACTGTGATGAAGAAAAGTTTGTTAATCGTTTTTGCTCATCATAATCATATAGTTCCTGTGCCACAAAGTAGTGGTGGGAATCGGTTGAGATTTCACAACCGATCGATCATCGATTATAATCGAAGAAATCTGCCAATAAGCATTTCATGTATTTTTCACCTACATAGAAGTCAAAGTGACAGCGGGTACGCACAGGTAAACACATTCTTAGATTATCTGCTGTTATGACTTAGAAACGGGGAATCTTTAAAAGCGGGAATCGTTAAAATGAGGAATCTTTAAAATAGGGAATCTTTAAAAGTGGCAATCTTTAAAATGGGGAATCTTTAAATCAGGGAAGCTTTGGAAATTATTGAATCAACTAAAATCAATTTATTCATTCTATTTGTACCGCACGCTAAAGCATACTTGTTTAGGGGGCTAGTGGAGCGGTTCAAATCTCGATTCTTACTCTTTGAGATCCGCTACACCTACAGAAAAATCGAACCGCCTGAATTCATCTCAACTCCGTACTGCCACGTTTTTAAATTGAGTTTGGCAGCAATAGATATTTGTCCTACCGTTATCAAGTACTAATGGAAAGACGTACTACTCAACGACAAATATATGACACACACAGTGGGATAGACTACGTTGGAATTTTTAAGCTTTGCGTGACGCGACATTTACACGGCGGCCGAGAGAGCTGTACTGTTTGCTAAAAAGTCATGTATCTCATGGAATTTGGCTGTCAGTATTAGAAAAAGTAATATTGTAATTTTTGTTGAGTTTCCCACGCTTGTGTGGCAAACTCAGGGACAGCTGTTTCTGTTGGTTTCCGGCCAGCATGGCGTCTTTAAACAAATCTCAGCTTTAAATCTGGTAAGAAATTTGTCCGTATACCTAGCATAAGAAACATTGCAGTGACCTGAATCTCGGGGGACGTCTTTGCATATTTTCTTTCTTTCTTTTCCCAGATTCTGGACTCTATCTATTGAACGGTTTTGATTTTGATTTATTTTTATTTTGATCTATTTTGAGTGGCGTGACACTGAAAACCAGCTATACAGTAATTAGATGCCAAACGATGTGCCGGCGGTGTTCTGTGACATAATTTTTATTAGCTTGCTTTTTAACTTCAGAGTTGTGGAGAATTTACCACTCCATGACAATATTATAGGCTATCTGACACAGAAACTCTCATCGATCGGTTGTTAGATATTTTGGCGGGAATTTCGCGTATAATCCGTCATTGTGTGCTTCACGATACCTCTTTCTTCGCGATGCGGTCTTGCGAAGACAAATTCAAAATACCCATTACATTTACTTCCAAGAAAAAGAGATTCGGTCGCTTCGAAGGTCTTCCACAATTTAAGTGGACTGATGATCTCGGCGGACAAGATGTTATCGGGCAAGGATCGTTTGGAGCCGTTTTTGTCACCGAATACACAAGGAGGAAGGACGGAGATTCGGCCAGAGAAGGTGAAACAGTTGTTGTTAAGAAATTGCTCGGGTCTTCACTCGACTTCATCGATGTGTTCGCCAAAGAGGCTAGGTTGTCCTCTCCTAACCACACTGCTAACGACATGCAATTAATACCCATCGAAAAAATCTTTTCCAACCGAGACTCCATTCGAAAGGCCAGGGAGGCTTTTTTAATTCAAAAAGGCAGAACAATTAATCCCGATGGTCTGAACATCCGCGAAGAAACCTTGTAATTGTTTTCCTTCATTATGTCAATTTATTATTTTATTTCACCGTATGTTTATCTTTAATTTACACTGTCAAATAGTTTTACGTATTTCCGGTAATATGCTACATTAAACACGTCCGATGTAAAATTCACACTGTACCTGAAGAAGGCTGGTTTGGCCAGCCGAAATATAGTACACCATTCTACGTTGTGTCGGTTTCTGCCGCTATATTCTTTAAACATGGCCAGAAATTTCGGACATTTGAGCCCGCACGGCAGTAGCGGCGTTTCCCAATCGATAACAAAAATGGCGGACGAAATTACAAAGCTTTATATGAGAGGCGATGGAGTTACAGAAAATACAAGCACAATTAATACCTTTTTTCAGTTTGCCAAAATCGAGCATTATTCCAAGACATTTCAGCGATATTGTGGTTAAAAAATCTACCGGAAAAACGAATTCCATACCTTGCTTTCGGAACGATGTCAATTTCCAACTTCAGATCCAGTCAAACCCTTGTAAATCCGTGAAAAAAGAAGCGAAGATAGCATATTTGATAGCAAATAATTAGAAATCTAAAGTCGCTATGTAATTTGCCAAAATCTAGTCATACAATACAGTTAAATCGCTATTTGAAAAATGAAAAAACTGATCTTCAGCTTGTAAACGTACCTTGCTTTTCGGCTGCTAAAAACCGTACAAAATGAAATAAGATCACGGAAAGGTCGACATGTCACGCAGATCCACGTTCGTCCCATGAAGAAGAAGACAACAAAGTCCCGCTCTTAGCTCCGTATTCTCGCACGCAAATCCTGCATATTTGGTATTAAAAACAACGTGATTCTTGAGGAGATTCAAGAAAACTAACCCGTTCCATTTCGATACTAAAAAAAAAGTAAAGCTGCGATGTACAATACATGTAAACTGGAAGTTCGTGCTCGGAGTTCAACAAGCGATATCTCGGCCAAATATGCCTCAAATGTCCCTCAAAAAGCATCGTTCGATAGCATTTTTCGTGGATTTTGTCGGCCATTGCTCGTTTTGGCAATACCTTCAGCCAGCGGCGTTCATTTCACGATAAACATATTTGTATATTCACCCCTCGATCTGTCCTAAAAATACGAGCCCGGAGGTCACTGCTGAAATCAGCGGTTAAGGCCATTACGCGACAGCGTGAATGTAAGTCGCACGAAATGTGATGTCCGAGATTTCTGGCCATGAGATTCCCGCTTTTAAAGATTCCCCGTTTTAAAGATTCCCGTTTTTAAAGATTCCTCGTTTTAAAGATTCCCCCTTCCCTGTTCCTCATTCCCATTCTCCGATTCCTCGTTCTCTGTTTTAAAGATAGCCAATAATTTCACGTTAATGCTTTCAAATGCTTAGGCAATTAATAAAACAAAATTTCCTGCTTTACAAGGACAACACTTTATTGGATTTTCCCGAAATCAGTCCAAAGAGAAATATCTATATAGTCAAGCCGTTGGTCGACGAAAATAGCTTTCAGTGATGCCATTGCGTCCGTCCACCGCGGTTCACTTGCAGGGTGGGGAAATAGCCAGTTTAGAAGAAAGGGGCTAATGGGGTTACCTAGTTATCAGTTAACTACTATTTTTTTGGCCAGTTGTCAGTTAACTACTAATTTTAGTTAACCATCAACTTTCATTTTCTTACAGCGAAAAATACGGCATCATGACCCGATTTTTTTTTACTTCAGCACGCCAATCAGTCTTGGGTGTCGGACTTTACTAAAACCAAGGTATAAATTGTCAATTTACGAAGCGGGACAGGTAAATGTCACGAAATAGCTTCGCCGCTAGGAAAAAACCTTCGTTGCTTTCATTAACAACAACAATGGTATTCAGTATAATAATAGAATGTCAGTTAACTGTTAACTTTTCATTTATCAGTTAACTGCTAATTTTTGGGCCAAATATCAGTTAACTACTATTTTTTAGGCCAATTGTCAGTTAACTGTTAACGTCTAGAAGCTGTACACCGATCGACGACTAGTCGCCGTTTTGAGACAATAGGACAAACGTCTCGACAAAAAATTCGAAGTAAATATTGACAGGAAAGGCGACAGAAATCTCGACATAAAAGTTGACAAAAAAGTCTACAGAAATCTTGAAATTTGTCAAAGAAGACGACAAAAACGTCTACAAATATGTCGACAGAAAAGGTGGCCAAAAAGTCGATATCAGGCCAGAAAAGGGGAGGGAAACCATTCGGGCACTTACTGGGCTCCGTACCCTGGTGATATAGTTATCTATGCTATCGATCTTTTGAGTTTGCTCTTGTTCTCAAAATACGCTGGTTATTTATGGGCCTGACTCACTGGGCACAAATTTTGTGGCAATGTAGTTTTGTGCCCAATCAGCGACCAGTATCACACACATATTACGGACAGGTAATTGTTCATTTACTCTGTACTGAGTGATGCATATGAAAGAAATCATATGTGAACTACGGGGATATGAAAACAAATGAAGAATGATCGTTGCAGTTGTGACCGCACTTTTACAATTGCGTAAAGAAGCCTGAACGTTGGGAGCAGGTCAATTTTGGGTCCATATGTTCTCGTGAAAGATATGTAAGTGAGTGATGCATATGAAAGAAATAAAAAAGAATTGCGATCACAGTTGCGACGATCATTCTGATTTCATATCTCCACAGTTCACATATGATTTCTTTCATAAGCATCATTCACTTACGTATCTTTCACGGGAACATATGAAAAGCAAACCTGACCAGCTCCCAACGTCAGTGGCTTCATAACTCAGTTGGTAGAACATCGCACCGGAATCGCGAGATTATGGGTTGAAGCCCCGTTGAAGTCCTGAAAATAGAAAGTCAACGAATCAAAGATGAGTTACACTTACCAAAACAGTGATATTTTTTTAGCTTGGTATTAACTACGATCTGAAGCAGACCCTTGGACAACACAAAAATGGATACTCGTTGCAGACAAACCGCCATCTTGACCACGGACACTTCAACACGAAAAAACTTCTCGATCTACCGACCGCAAAACTATGATAATCGATGTCACACAAGAGTTTTTGTCTTAACCTTGAGTTGCTTTTCGCGGAAGTATTTTTGATTTGGCTTGCTGACGACCTGTTTATGAAAGCTTTATAGTTAATCTTTTGGTTGCCCAATTTTGCAGCGCACAAAATCGCGTGATTGCAAACAAACATTCTCGTCCCCAGAGCTCACGATCCTTCTGGCCTGCGGCAGAAATCGAGAGCTCTGGCCAGTTCCGAAATAGGCGCAGTCGCAGTAAAGGTGCATTTTCGTAGCCGTTGGCAACCACTATTGCTTCAAACTTCTGCGTTTGCGCAAAAGAGCCGGAAGTCCGTGATTCACGGACTTCGTGGTTTGGAACCAGCCAGAGCTTCCACATTCTCGTCCCCAGAGCCCACGCTCCTTCTGGCCTGCGGCAGAGATCGAGAGCTCTGGCTGGTTCCAAACCACGAAGTCCGTGAATCACGGACTTCCGGCTCTTCTGCGCAAACTCAGAAGTTTGAAACAACAGTTGTTGCCAACGGCTACAAAACTGCACCTTCACTGCGACTGCGCATATTTCGGAACTGGCCAGAGCTCTCGATTTCTGCCGCAGCCCAGAAGGAACGTGAGCTCTGGGGACGAGAATGGCAACCAAATAAAATTTACGCACCTGCGCAGTCAAAAGTTTCCCTTGCCAGTGGCGTGGGATTGGCTAATTATTTCAGTTCCGGTTACACCGGAGTGAGTCATTCATTTGCATACAGAACGCCACTATCACTCGTGGATGCTAAAAGCATATCCACGAGTAAAAAGGGACAGCAAAACAAAATAATTTTTTATTCCTGGACACATGATTAAATGCAAATCTTACAAAAGTTAAAGTGTGGTTGAGGTGACCAAACACAGTTCTTCATGAAAAGCAACAAAGGAAAGACGGAATTTTCTTCGGGATAGCTTGCAGCAAGAGCCAGTTAATTTACTGCATAAACTGGTTTAAGTTTTATTTTAGTTTTATTACTGTTTCAGTGCTACGATTTTCGTTTAAAATGCATAGAAACTTAAAACAAAAGTAATTAGAAACAATAGCCGACAAACATTTTCGAGCTGTTCACTTCCAGTGTAAAATGTATGTTGGCACCCCTTTCGCAGCAAATTACTAAAGCATTGAATTAACAGTTCTTCAGGCGATTTACGTATGAACCTAAAATGAACTGATTTGCAACATTTAGTTATTTTGTTACTGTTAACCCCTAATTACTGGAACCTCGAGGAACCTGAATATACAAGAGTACCCCTTCCTCCTCAGTGTTGCTTCAGATGTGGAATAAACGGAGATTGGACTTCAGAGCCCCCAAATATTCATTGCGGATACACGAAGGAGTAAATTTCATCCGCTAAAACACCTGATTTCTTCCTGTTATTATTTTTTTTTTTGCAAAAAAGCTTTCAAATCGTAGAAGAAAACGCAAACATGGTCTTCGTTAAATCATAAGTGTCTGTGCATCTGATTATGACTCTTTCGCTCGAAGTTAGAATTGAGGTAAATGGTTTCGTTATTTTTAAACACCAATTCTTTGATGGATTGATACTATCACAATTTTCTGTTTGTTTCCATAAAAATGGTATCCAAAACAATCCCCAATTATTTTCAATAAGTTATGACCATTTTTGTAGCGCCACAAGGATCTATTCTAGGCCCGGGGGAGGTACTTCCTTATAAGAGGCTAACGGGGATGTGCCGCTGGATGGGGTCGCATTTTCACGACTGGAGTGACTATAATGGGGTTACATTTTTTGTGGAGTTACTAGAATGGGGTCGCGCATTTTCGGGATTTCTGGGATATGAAAAGTAAAGTGTTCTACATTCAGTTTAACAAACGTTTCAATTCATTTTAGGATGACCTACTTAAGGTAGAGGAATAAACAGAAGGTGACTAAGCTGGGATCGCGAAAATAACATTAAGATGGGGTCTATAATTGGCCAAAGAATAGACTATAATGGGGTAGGGGTTCTGAGAGGCCAGCGGCACAAACCCAGCAAAAATTGACCCAAGTACCCCCCCCCCCGGGATTCTAGGACCCCTCTTATTCTCATTATATGTAAATGATTTGCCCAATACTTCTAGCTTACTAGCATTTCATCGATTTGCTGATGACACTAATCTTTATTTCTCTAGCAAAAACCTTAGTCACCTCTAAGCAACCCTAAATCCCAAATTAAAATCTGTTGCTGAATGGATGAAATGTAATCGATTAGCACTTAATATCGGCTCTAAAACTAATTTTATACTATTTCATTCTAGTAAACTTAAACCTAAGCAGTCATTAAGAATTAAAATTGATGATGCACTTATTAAACAAACTGACTCTACCAAGTACCTAGGCATAACATTCGATTCCAACTTAACATGGAAAAGTCATATTAATGAGCTTTGTCTGAAACTATCAAAAACAGTAGGTATCTTGTCAAAAGTGAGACATTTTGTTGACAACCATATTCTTGTCATGCTTTATTATTCTCTTATGTATCCCTTCCTCACTTATGGTGTCCATGTCTGGGGTCTAACCTTCCTCTCATTTCTAACACAACTATTTATTATCCAAAAAAAGCAACCAGAATAATTTCTTTCTCTCAACCAAAATCCCATTCTGAGCCACTTTTCAAATCCTTCAGCCTGCTAAAGCTTAATGATGTTATTGAATCACAGATACTCTCTTTTGTTTATCAATGGTCATGCAGAGTGTTACCCCCCTGTTTCAATGAATATTTCAAATTTACTTCTTCTGTTCATTCCAATTCAACGAGGCAATCATGTAATAAAAACCTTATGTAGCCTCTGTTAATAGCACTCAATATGGCTTACGCTCTCTAAAATTCACTGGTCCTCGTCTTTGGAACTCTTTGTCCACAAGTATCACTAATTCAAGTTCTCTTAGAGTATTTCGTAAGAACCTTAAAAATTCTATCCTTATTCTAACTCTTGTCTGCCTTAGCGCATGAAGTAATACTTTTTTTAAAAAAACATATTTATACTTTAATTTTGTCTGTAATTGTAGTTCAATAGAGGGGTCATCCACTAGATTAGCCTTTGCTATTTGGATGATCCTAACTTGCCCTCGTCTTTGTAGTTTCATTTTCTTTTATTCTTTAATTACAATGTATTTAGTTACCCATGTACATGTAAACTTAACTTATATGTTGTGTAAAACTGAGCTAAGTTAAATATAAAATCATCTTGTCTTGTCATCTTGTAGCATATAATGTTGCCATAGGAACAATACACCCTCTTAGAAACACCCTTAATTTGAGCTTTATGTGCCTGAATCTCAAAAACGAGTTCGGTGAGTCCCGTTTTCCAATCAGCATATCAAGATCTTTCTGCAAAGTTTTGAAAAAATCTGTAGAGCAGGTCCAGAGCCTCCTTAAATTATCGAAGAATTTAAGAAGGCTCTGAACCTGCACTATTTTTTTTTTAAACTTTGCAGAGAGATGAATCTTGATATGCTGATTGCAATTTAAGAATAAAAAAACGGGGGTCACCTAAATTGTTTTTGAGTTTCAGGCACATAAAGCTCAAATGAAGAGTATTTCTAAGAGGCTTTTTGAGTGTTACGTTGCTATGATACCATTATACGTTAAAACATTATTCGCTGATGAAAATAGTAATATTGATATCGGCGCTATATAAGTTTTATTGTTATTATGTCCATTCATTATATACTCTGACGGGATGATCGGCCTGGTGAAGTCCTTGGGAGCGGGTTACAACAAGTCACCACGGGTCCCAGGTCTCTCTTTTCCTTCTTCTTACAGGAACAGTACTTTCCTTAGTATCTTTGCCGTCCCCAGCAATGCTGTTTTCTGGATCACTTCCAACGTCAAGTTCACGCCGATTCGCTTTATGTACTCCTTAAAGTTAACTGATATGGCTCCAAGGGCCGCAATAACAACAGGCACTACAATGACTTTTCGCCGGGGCATATGCCAGACTTTTGCAATTTCATCTTTCTATAGTTGGTATTTCTCTAACTTCTCAAGTTCCTTATCTTTCACCCTGTCATCACCTGGGATGGCGACATCAATTTTGACAACCTCTCTCAGCTCCTCCTTATCAATAAAGACAATGTCTGGTCTTCTTGTCTCAATTTTCCGATCACACGTGATTCACTGATGATTTTGAAGTTTTCACTTTCCACCACTCCCTCAGGCTTCTGCTCATACCAGCTATTAGCTCTTTCCAATCCACATTTACCACAAAGTTGCGAATGAATATACCGCGCCACGTTATCGTGCCTTCCTTTATATTCTGTCTGTGCCAGCTTACCGCACTGACTCACCACACGGGCCACCGTTTCTCTCTTACGTACTTCCGCACATTGTACACAAACGGGATTCTGCTGTGTGATCAATATGAAATCTCACATAATTTGTTCTCAAAGCTTGTTCCTGGGCGCTACATACCAGGGCCTCAGTACATCCTTTCAAATCTCCTTTTGCAATCCACTGCCAAGTTCCGTATCCTAGTCAATACCTTCCTTTTGTCTCGCATACTGCCCATGCATTCTTTTCTGCTTCCATTCATGCTCCGTCTCCTTTGCTTCGTTCACTTTGTACTCCTTTGGTTCCACAGCCTCTGAGATGTTGACTACATAGCTATCTCCAACTTTCCTGAGTAATGCCATATTGAACATATTGAGCCACCTTAAAAAAAACACGACTTTGATAATGTTAGGTAGGCAAGGTCTTTCCGAACAAATTTTTTACCAAAACTATTCGTTGAGCGCCCGTTATTGAAGTCATTCCTAAAGAAAAGGAAAAGGAAATGTAAGGGCAAGCGGTAAACCACAAACTAAAATCTGGAATCCAGCCGCTTTTGGAATCCGGAATCCACCGCGTGGAATTCAGAATCCAAGACTGTCTTGGATTATCTTAGGTCTGGTTCAGACGCCGCTCCACTCATGTGCTGAACTTGATTGAATTAGGTTCGACTTTGGAGCGACATTGGCGCAACAGCTGATTCAGACGGCGTACCGTGTGTCGAACCTAACGTGTATTTTATATACGGAGAAGGCATTCAACATTTATACGTTGTCATAATTAATGCATTATTTTGGTTCGGCATATGAGAAGAGCGCCGTATGAATCAGTTGCCGCTTCAATGTCGAATAATGCAGCAGACCTTGTTGAACTTAACTATGTTGCCGCACCGAATTAAAACTGTCGTACCGAACTGATTCAGACGCCGCTCTTTTGCCGGACTTAATTCATCAGTTAGGGGCCTTACATGGCGTGCAAGTTAAGCTTTCCGGCGCTTCCCGTGTGACCTGACCTGTCTTGATGGAAACATCAATATTTTTATTTTTTTGTGATTTGCAGGCAACATTCTGAGATGACCATAAAACATAGACACGGCATAACGCCACACGTCACTGGCAGATGTTAATTAGACTTAATTATAACTCGCAGGTTTTGAGCAGCTGGTCAGCGAACTGTGGATCATTCTGTACATTGCTGGCCGCTGTTTTTGTGATATTTTTGCGCTTTTTAGACAGTGGCGTTCCTGTTGATGTGAAGGCGCATTGAGAGGCAGCGATCTTCTAACAACTGAGCAGCGGTTTACCTTGCCACGTCAAATTTCAAGATGGCGGACAAGAAGGATAAATACTCAATTTTGTTGCCCACATACAACGAAAGAGAAAACCTTCCCTTGATCGTTTGGTTGATCGTGAAGGCTTTCTCCGAAAGGTATGTATGTTTTCTTTCCCATAGTTCGGTAAAATGTACTGATTTCTTCTCACAGCTTTGTTCTGGTGTCGTGATTGGGAGCATGTTTTTAAAAATGTCAATTGTTGTTTTATGTAGTGGGCATGATTACGAGATAATTATTATCGACGACGGAAGCCCAGACGGTACACAAGAGGCAGCCAAACAACTTGAGGATATTTATGGCACAGAGAGAATTGTAAGTTCAGAAAGAGAATGCATGTGCATGACCTCTGTCGTTTCATGATCACTCGAATGCAAAAATATATGAATCTTTAAATTGTGGACAGTTCATGGTTTCAGGGCCTAAACATCGATGAAATCGATATAAGATGACAGTCGATGACAATTGATATCAATTGATGGATTGATATTGATAATCAATAAACAATCAGTAAGAATTACTCAATAAAAGGAGAGCAGGGTTGGGCGCAGTGGTGAGAGCGCTCGCCTTCAACCAGTGTTTCTGGGGTTCGATTCCCGCACCCGGCGTCATAAGTGGGCTGAGTTTGTTGGTTCTCTACTCTGCTCCAAGTGGTTTTTCTCCCGCTACTCCGGTTTTCCCCTCTACTTATTATTATTATTAAGAAGATTTATTTTGATTGATTAACAATTACAATTCCGTATTCATTCAACCCATTCAATTAAAACTCACTGATTATTTACTGCATTTTGCTACTTTAATTTTTATTTTTTATTACATTTTACTGTGATCAGTTGGCTCAGTTGTTAGATTACTGGACTGAAGTTGCAGGTTCAAACTCTGGCCGGAGCAACACCCAGGGTCTTTAAGGTATCATGGTAGGTGGATTGACAGTGTTTGGAAATCGCGCCCTTACACTGATGCTTTGAAAGAAAACCTCATCAACCTATACATTTTCTGAAAGCTTAATAGTTATACAGTACAATCATATCTCTGAAATTTTCTAAAAAGTCGGTGTTGCAGTGATATTAAAAGAAATGCTCAGAAACACTGCTTCGCTTAAATTGGTTCGTTTCTGCGCGAAAATTATCGGATCGGCGCGATTAATATCGGAAATGTTTTCTCACACATCACCCTCAAAAACCGTGTCTGCGATTTTCCAGATGCGGTTTGGTTTTTTTTTTACAACCTCCTAAAGTTTGATATTGTCCATGCGGACGTTCCTTTGTACAAAAGAGTCCATAACTCGGAAACGGAAGCGAAATTAAACAAAGCCTGACACCGTTTTTCGAACAAAGTATCCTTGAACATGGCTGCCGATTTTCAGCTAATTCCGTCGGAAGACGCGCGTAAACGAACTAAAAATGTTCACCCTTATATGCAGTTTTATGTTATTGAGAAAAAGACGAAAAACGTTTTATGAGATTTCTGTGATTAGGTGTTAAAAATCCCAGCATGTAAGAAGATTTAATGACGCATTGACAGATGTCGGCACGGGTCAGTTTACAGCAACAATGGCTTATGACAACTTGAATTAAACAGACGTCTTCAATTCTGGCACGAAAACCAGTTCGTTCTCTAGCGATATTTTCGTGCGACTAGCACTTGTTGCAGGTTGCTCTACGGCTTTATTGGCGGGACTAGTGTCCTCCAATACCCATTCGTCTTGGCTGTAGTACCGTGACGACCTACGGTTGCTCAAAGCCAAAGATCTTGCTTGTTCCACACAAAATTCCTTGATTCCAGATTTTCGCCTCTTCGGCTTCTTTGAAGACGCAAACGGACAAGACGTTTTCTTGCGTTTTCGTCTGGACATTAAGAACTTCAAAAGCTAAGCTTGTTAAGAACAAAAGCCAACTAGCGATAAAAACAACCGGATCAAGAACAGTTCGCATGTACGTCTCTTTCGTTCAAATGAACTATATCACACCGCATTCGCATTACAGGTGACAGCCGACGGTAAATTTTAATTAGAGATGACAGGAACTTGTCAAAAGACCATCAGGGGTTAATAAGATTCAAAAATAGTTTTTCTCTTTATCTTAAAAAGTAAAAAAGCTTTTTTTCCCATTCTTTTTGCAAAATATTTATCTCAGTCTACTCAATTTGAAAAGCAAAAAAAAAAATTGTTTTCTATTTTTCGTCAAAATCCACCTACCATGATACCTTAAATAACTGAGGAGTAGGTGTTGCCTTGGTTAGACTGCAAACAGTTAGACTTCTAGTACGTGTACAGTGGAACCCCGTTAGTACGACCACCATCAGGCCATGAAACTTTGGTGGTATTAACAGGGTGGTCGGATTAACAGGGCTTTCAAAATAAGAAAATAAGTGGGCTTCTGCTGCTCTGGCCACAAAAAAGTGGTTGTAATAATGAGGTGGTCATATTAACAGGGTAGTCATTTAGCGGGGTTCCACTGTATTTTCTGGTAAGATTGATAAAACCGTAGGTCCCATCTCACAACCCTCATTCATCATACACTGTAAAACTTTGTGGGATGTTAAAGAAGCCACAGAGTAGGGAACATATAGTTTTTGGTGTTGTGGCCTTATCAAATACTTGTATCATGAGCCACAGGCTCAGGAGACCTGGGCAGCCACTCCCAGTCTGTACTTGATAATTACCTTAACCTACCTTACCTCAGACCCATATCTACACTCAAGAGACATTGATCTTTCTGCATGTAGGTTCTTGTCAGAGTTCTTTTCTGCAAATACATTGTGTCAGAATTTGCATATGAACATTTAAAACACTGGTAGTATACATACTGTAAACATATGCAAGACATCTACTGGAAAATGAATTTATTTTATTTTATTTACAACCACTTTTGAGTGATTATTGACTGGTTAATTCCAGTTAACTAACTGCAAATTATTGCCATCAATCAATCTATCAATTTTTGATCATCATGTTATTCAGGCCCTGGACACTGTAGTTTGAATTTCTAAAGAAAATGCACAGCAATCCAAGTATTATTTTGCTTAAATTTGTTTTCTTAATCCACCAGCGACTCAGACCAAGGCCAAGGAAGCTAGGATTAGGTAAGACCCTGTACATTTGTGTTAAACATTTTAAACCCTAAGACTGATCAGCATCAATTTCTCCTAATTGTGATGGTGATGCTTTATAAAACAGAGTGGTCATGAGAATTAAGGACAGGATCACACAAGATAAATTTGTTTGATATTTTAACAATTTATTATTTGTCCCTTCTACCCTCACGGGAAGTGTGTGGGGGCACAAATGAGAATTGAAATTTTGATCTTAGGTTTTAAAGGACTACTCAGATCAGTGGAATCAATTTCAGACAACATCAGTTGATGACTAAGATCAGACTTACATGTACAGTCGAACCTCGATTATCCGGAATTTTTTCTATGGTCCCAATTTTTTCATGAATATTAATTAGTTGTGATCTTGAAAACTCAAAGTCGCAAAAAGCCCAATAATCCTTTCAAAAGACTTTTGAAACAGCGTATTATCCTGTGCGCTTTTCAAAATTTGCGAGTGCAACGAGACAAAAAAATATTCTAATGCGTTCAGCTGATATATACATACAGGCTGTGTAGATTTCACAATTAAAATGATGTTTTCTTTGCTGTATACATGTACCTTTTTTTTACATGTCTATCTCATTAATATAACATATTTTCGATTATCTGGACTCTCGATTATCTGGACTATTTACTGAGGTCCCGACAAGTCTAGATAATCGAGGTTCAACTGTACAATATGTAAAAAAACTAACACATAAATTTCATGTTTTTTTTGCCCCAATTATCTGCTTCAGATTGTACAGTTGTCATTAGCCTTTAAAAAGCCCCTTCCGCAATAAAAGTAGCAAGCCATTGTGACAGACAAAAAGAACCCTTAGAATAAATACTCCCGTGAGCTAGAAATTCCTCTAATACTAATACCCTTCCATCCTTTTTACCTGTTGTCCATTTACTTGGACGGGAAGGCAGCATTTATGGTGATTGCTGACCATGATACTAAGTAAACTAATAAATGTGTTATATTTTGTAGAGCTTCATGAAACGAAATCTACTAATTTACTGTACACCGCACAAGAATGACATTGATTTTTGTTCAGGTACTGCATACATTCATGGAATGCAACATGCGAGGGGAAACTTTATAATAATCATGGATGCAGATTTGTCTCATCATGTAAGTTTTTCAACACCAGTTCAATTATTATCAGGGTTGTGAAGAAGGTTTTAACTAAAAGGAGAATCTAAGAAAGTGGATGGCACTGGGGGAAACAACACCATTTTCCCCTACATTTTACTCTTTTTACCAGTGAATTGTAGCCAGCAAAACTTTGAAAGTAGCTGGTGGTATCACTGGTCCACAGTGCTTTTTGACAATCCTGTGTTATATTTTGGTAATTACAATAAAAACATGAATTAAAAAGAAAACACATTAATTTGTAATAACAGCCATATAAATGTGTGTTGCATTTAATTTCACTCTATGAGGTCTGTAACAATTTATGCCAAGTAAATGTAACTTACAATATTATTTGCTACTTTGCTACATGTACCCCTCATGTCTCCATCCCCATTTTCCTTTCTTCGTTTTCCAAGATCGATCCTCGGCTGGTCTAGAATGCTCATGTTTTGTTTGCTGGATGCCCGCTGGCCCAAACCTTAATGCGCCTGTCACAAGTTGTAATGCTTCAGTCCACTTTTGTGATGTCATTGTGTCCGTTCAGCCCTTTCATTAAGTATCATCACCCATCCAAAACAGTTGGCTACTTCAGCAATGGACGTCAGTCACTTGAGCAGAGATTCTATTAACCCAGATTCCTTAGGTTCCTCTTCTTTGTTGTTGTTGTTAAAACCAAACGTTTTTAGTTGTGCACCCATCTTCAAAATGTATTGAAAGGGCTGTCCAGGATCCAGCTTGTTATACATGAACAGGTAGCACCTCCCTTTTACCAAGTTTCCTTTAATTTACTCACAGTAATACCAGCAATACTATTTTTGTCTCCCCAGCCAAAGTTTATCCCAGAATTTATCAGGTCTGTATTTGCCAAATAATGTTACATGAAATAAGCATCCCACAGTACGTATGGGTTGCCATGCATAAAAATAATTAGCGATAATCTCATATTATTTTGTGTTGTTTAGCAAATTGCAGATAAATAATACATATGATTTATAAATCACCTGAAATAAATCACAGAAACCATAAATTGCGATTCATAAATCACAAGACATGTTGACTGTGATTTATAAATCGCAAGGATACAGTACGTATCCTGCAACTCATAACTCGCATTGTCAACTTCTAGTGCGATCATAAAGACACATCTGTGAGATTTATAAATTGCAAAGTTTGTTGAATTGGTGATTTATAAATTATTATGGTACTCTATTGAATAATAATTTTACACTTTCCGCTCCATAGTACGCGCAAGGGTCATGCATATTTTTTGTGCATACACATAGAAATGCGTGTGTCAACACATGCATTTGATGGGCATGCTTACTTTTGTTATTCACTCCCCCAACTTTACTTTGTGTTTCATTGTTCTGTAAAACAAAAGGCATACCATATTTCATTACCAGACAATGCTTAGATGAATAATTAATTATTTGAGATACAACCTACAATAGTTTTGTTTAAGTTCTGGTCAGTCATTTCTGTAAGTTTTTCTCTGTAGGTTAATTTTGTTTGGTGATATTTTTTACATGCCTCTCTTTCTGGTGATTTTTGTTGTTTTTAAAGAAAGCAGAAGGAAGGTGACTTTGATGTTGTTTCTGGCACAAGATACATTGGTGATGGAGGGGTGTTTGGCTGGGATCTCAGGAGAAAGTTAATAAGGTCAGTTCTTTTAACTGTCTGAATATTTGTGGTTTAGGTTTCTTTTGTGTTTGTCCCCTTGTGAAAAAAAAATTGTCTTGATTTTTTTGAAACTTTCGTAAGCTTGTTATGATGTTCATTTTTTCTAGTCGTGGAGCGAACTATCTGACCCAGATTCTTCTCAGGCCTGGTGCATCTGATCTGACAGGCAGTTTCAGGTAAACCGTAATTATTATAGTACAATAATGTTGTATTTGCATTTAGCTGATCTGGTCTGAAAAATTGAAGAAAATACTTTTAAAAAAAGTGGAAGTTGCCATTGGGCCAAGAAAGTGGCAGAAATTGCACCTATCTTATTCAATGTAAAACCAAAACATCTCCATGTTGTTGACTTTGCAGTTATATTTTTGTTTCTTGTTGTATATTAGATTGTACAAGAAAGATGTTTTACAATGTCTGGTGGATGCATGCGTGTCAAAAGGGTTTATTTTTCAGATGGAAATGATTGTGCGAGCAAGGCAGTTTGGTTACACCATAGGAGAGGTTGGTATAAAATGACTGTATCTAATATGCATACTTACAGTAACTTACAAAAAAAGGCTTTTTCA
Organism: Galaxea fascicularis; assembly: GCA_948470475.1. Lineage (NCBI taxonomy): Eukaryota > Metazoa > Cnidaria > Anthozoa > Scleractinia > Euphylliidae > Galaxea > Galaxea fascicularis. The sequence goes on along the minus strand of CAOKRL010000081.1, from coordinate 684 downwards.
TGTGTTGGTGTCAAAATTTGGAATAAGATACTGAGTGAATGTAAAACATTCTTTTAATTTTTTTAAAAAACAACTAAAAAAGTCTTTATTTCAGATCCTGAGTAGTGAAGATTCATTATCTTGATGTTGAAATTATTACCTCCAAACTCAAAAACTGCACAATTAAAACAAATTGATCTAATTACCTTAGTATCTAATTTGTTCCTATACTTTATTGGTACACTATGTAACTATTGATGTGTTTACCAGTCACACTTCCCCTTATAATTTAACATACAATCTCGAACTCTTTAGTTTTTAGTTTCTTTACTTAATATTGTAACTGAAAGTATGTTGATGACCGACCTGCCGCAAATAGCAAATTTGCTATCTTTGGGCCAATATAAACTTAATTTTTGTCAAGAAAATACATGAAATAAAAAAAAATTGAAAAAGTGTACTTGGGGAGTTACCAACTCTGCATGGGTTCTTACTCAAGATGAAAAGGGGAAAAGACCCTGGCAAAGAGGATGTGTGAGAGTGCTCCTTTTGAATGCCCCATGTTGACTTTTAGACAGTTATTAGTTCAATTAACGCTTTTGGGCCAAAATCATCATTATTAATATTATAGTACACTCAACAAAATTACTCAATTCTGATTGAACTTTCAAAATCACTTGTACCTATTAATCACGAATTGTACTC
>CAOKRL010000080.1:22500-24227 GCA_948470475.1 Galaxea fascicularis | reverse complement strand
TGATAGTGAAAGTATGTGCAGCACAAGCAGTAATGAAAAAATGTGATCATCATTCACCAATAAAAATTCCTACAAGCACCGGAAGTGGATGGAGATCAACAGGATTTCTTGTCGTATCAATGTAAGATGATGTTTCTTGATGCTCCCTCCCTGTTCCAGGTCTCAAATTATTTTCGAAGAAAACGGCTCCCGCCCCACAGTTCCAAATCCTCAAAGCCCCAACCCCACAAATCATGAATGCTCCAGAACTTGAAACTGTCTATTAGCCTTGGAATTACAATGCGCTAATTGTAACCCTCTTGCGGCTTTCAGTAGTAATTTCGAATTTAGTACAAAAATTCACCTTCCAACTCGGCACCCTTAATCCCACGGTATTAAAGTGCCTATAACCCCAAAATATTTTTTTCGCTAAATGCATCTTTGCACCTGTTTGAAACAAATTGCGGCATTTTTTTTCCTTTTTTCACTGAATCTTGACTTTTTATAGGTTTTAAAACAGACCATCATTTGATTCATGACCGAGTCAGAAGAGGAGTAGGTCAATTCCTGATTTGACGTCACAAACTGATTTGCATCGCATTAACTCTTTGTAAACATGCATGCAAATCAGTTTGTGACGTCAAATCAGGAATAGACCCACTCCCCTTCTGACTCGGTCGTGAATCAAATGATGCTCTGTTTCAAAGCCTATAAAAGTCAAGATTTGGAGAAAAAAGGACAAAAAGTGCCGCAATCCGTTTCGAAAAGGTGCAAAGATGCATGTTAGCGAAAAAAATATTTTGGGGTTATAGGCACTTTAACGAACGCTTTTCATTCAATTACATGCATCCCTGTTTTTCACGTTGCCATGCTACCACCAGTAGCGTAGCTCCATCTACTCTATATACTGAACCACACACAACCCAAAATTCCTCGATTCCCTCTGACGAAGGGCCAACGCTCGAAACGTCAACTTTTAGAGTCCCTGTACGGTGGTGAATTTGCCTTTATCAACCCCGCTGATAAAACCAAATGGTTGACAAGAACAGCTCCATGTTAATACGAAGTTTGCAAATCTTACAAAACAAGCCTAAGATTCCCTCCTCTGTTACTAATGCCAACGCAGATTACTCGCAGGTGCCTAAATTCATCTCCGCCTTAGTCACGTTACACACGCACCATCACAACACCAGAAATGCACAGGACTTCCTTTGTCTGTTGTCCAAACCAACTGAGGTGCAAGCAACGGTTCTGACGGTTGTTTTCACACTTTAAGGACTAACTCACTGTCATTAGATGTAACCGCTACTTTTAAGCCCTCTATTTTCCACCATCAACTTGGATCTGTGGCCTGCTAGGCCTTGTATATCTCAGTTCCTATACTTGTTTTCGTTACTTTATGTACATTAATAATGAATTTCTCCATATTTTCCATTCCACAATCACGCTGTATGAATAGTGCTTCCTTGGAAAACATTGTTTGTCTTTTCCTACTATTTGGTGCTACTGTCCAAAATAAACGAACGCGCGGGACATAAAATGAATGTTGTGTTTCCATGCTGCGCAAACGGGGAAGCATTTGTGTCGGCAACAATGTGTCCTCGTTTGCCAGGGCCTTCAGCTGAAGGAGTTTAGGAAATACAGTAGAAATTATGTTTAGAAGTGATTTCTTTTGGACCATTGCTACTGGGTCTGTTATACGGGGGCCGCAGGGGTGTGTTTGGATATGTTATTTCTGTACCAGCTAC
>CAOKRL010000080.1:0-20000 GCA_948470475.1 Galaxea fascicularis | reverse complement strand
CGCTTAGCCACGAAACAGTCCTCACAATATATGACAGGCCATAATTTCAGTGATCAGTGCAATGGTAGGAGAGTGGAGGGGAGGGGGAGGTCTTCATCACGAATCACGATCGAGCTTATCAGCTCATGATCTTATCTCAACTGATCACGATTCAGGTGTATATCTTATCTGTGATTAACTTTCAACAAAATCCTTTTCAATTTAGTTTATCGCGTTGCCTTATCTAGTATGTTGCCCGGAGGGTTGCTTCTTGGAAAATCTTGGTAGGGGTGTGCCAGCCCGGTTCTAAGATAAGATAAGATAAGATAAGATAAGATAAGATAACTTTATCTGTATCCGTTATTTCCATCCGCATAAATTACTTATTATCAACTAACTCACTATCTACCTAATTACAATCACACGAGAATAAAAAAAATAAAAACAATAAATTAAAACTTATTCTTAAAATCTCTCAAGGAAGTCGCTTGTCTTAATTCCAACGGTAAACTGTTCCACAACTGAGCTCCACTTTAAGAAAAACTTATCTTTAGATAATCAGTGCGGGGTTTTAGAAGAGCTAGTGCGTTTTCAGTAATTCTCAACTAATAAGAATTCACACTATCGCCAATGATTGATCTTAAATATTCAGGCGTCATGTTAAGTAAAATTTTGTACAACATAATAGATTTCTTTTCTTATCTTTGATGACAGAGATTTCGCCACCGTAATTCCCGGAACAAATCATTCAAAAAGTACTCTCGTAATTCAGTTAGCATACATCAACATGCAGGCTGTCCGCTTTTGAAGTCTATCAGAAAGGCCTTTGTTACAGTTTCCCCACACCTCACATCAATAATCGAAGTGAGGCTGGAGAAGGCGACCGGTATTAGAAACATTGACCACAACCAGGAGCCCATCACTAGGAGCGTGCAACTCCCATACTAATGTCACGGCATTTTTACAGAGCGATTTATTTTGAGACTATCTTTTCCGTGAAAAAAGGCAGTTCCGGTGCACGTGATACCGCATTATTATCACCTTTCTTTAAGATTATTAATGATGGTAATGGTGTAATCTCACCTTTCTTTGTTCTAACGTTTCTTAGCTTCACAGAGAAACTTTAGAACAAAAGAAAGGTCGAGGAAAAGTTTCGCACGAGAGAATGGGGGCCTGAGGGAGCCCCATATTTGCGGAAAATTCAATGTAAAAATAGATCGGTCTATGAAAACGCCGTGACACGAATATACGGCAGTTGTAAGCTCCTAGTGATGGGCTCCTGCCACAACATTAAAAGGGATTTGATGTCGTATGCGCTGTCGATTGCGCCAATGGCAGAAGCAACTTTTTGCAGATGTGTAATATTCCCACACCAGTGAACCACACCGAATAAACTGTAACTTGTTTAATCCATGCTCAAATCACAAAAGCACATGGTCGCTGTATCGTTTTTATCCTGTCAAACTATTGGAGGAGCGGTTACATAGCTGACAAACTATTCTACAAGATGTTGTCTACATGTTTCCCAATTTAAAGTTTGATCAATGCACACCCCAATTGATTTAGTTGATGCTATCTGGTCCACGGTCATGTTATTTATAGTTAGAGAAGGAAAGGTTCGATAACTTCTGTCTGGATGTAATTAGCATAAACTCGGTTTTTGCCACGTTCAAGGCAAGCTTGTTAGGTGATAACCAAGTACGAGTACACTTTGTTTAGATCATAATTTTAAGACTGTCATTTACATCCTGAACAAATCAATAGTCTAGTCAACTTACATGACAGTCATGTCATGCAAAGGTGCATGTAATCGTTATCCTTACCAAATTTGTTTCCTAAAGCACAATACAGATCAGGATACAACTTAAGAGCGCTATCACAATGAGCCGCTCCTTGAAGTGAAAGCGTCGCCCGTATAGAGAGATAAATGGACTAAGGAGCAGAGTTACTTGGACAGGAACGCAACAAGATGCAAATTAAAAACGATCACTCACAGGGCAATAGCCAGACCAAATTCTTACCGAGGAAATATGGGGGCATGTAAAGAACATCACAGGTAAACCAAGCTCTACGGTCTATGCTGACCTTTGTAATGCAAACAGTAAGCCCTTATCGATTATGCTAGCATAAGTTTTGGCATAATATGGAAAAACGAGCCTAATTTTGGCACTTTTTCTAAAAGTAGCACTGTTAGCATATGAGTGATGTATACGAAATGAATCTGATATGAACTGCAGAAATGAAATGAAATGAAGACTGATCCTCGCTGTTGTGAACGCAATCATATGCAACTGCGTAAAGAAGCCTCAAAAATAAAAAATATCAGGACTTCAACGGCATAGCATAATCGGCATGGTTTTAGTGATTTTCAAGCGAACATTACCAGAGTTATGTCTAAGATGTGTGTTTAAAGTTTAGTTTCAAGTTCTGTCCATGGTTCAGTCTATTTTCATTCGTATGGGGGAGGAGATGAAGGTTACCGCAATACTGCGTCATTGGACGTCAAGAGGACTGGGCACACCGGAAGTAAATATTGCGTCGGTCCCAGTTCCCGCTTTCACAGGCACACGGTGGCTGACGGTCAATTGCGTGATTGTTGATGGGATCAATTGACTGTTGGCCACTTGGTGAGTAAGTCATTATTTTGATTCTTACGCCGGGTCGCTAAGCAAAATTTGAAATGGTTGGGGCACGAGACATTTGAATCAAGCCGTTTTAATGGCTCCAGACGGAAAGATTGTGGAAATAATTCCCTTTCCACGTTAATGGTCCTCTAAAGCCTACAACGGATGTGTTCTGTTACTATCTGCCGTGGTCCACGTGGTATTTCGATGCGATTGGAACATTTAGAACGAATTTATGGCTTAATGTTCCCTTCAAATCCAATACTTCCCTCCCCCTCCCCCATAAAAACCCTTATAATTTCACCATTACGCTGGTGTTTCCGTTACAAAGGTCAACATAGACCGTAGAGCTTGGGCTACCCGTGGGGGCACGTCTTTTCATCCGCTTTATGTGTGCACCGCCCGCTATATACATCAGCGTCAATTATAATTAGGAAAACGTTTCACGAACAGGACCCTTTTCGTTAAAACAATCAAAGGAACCAGCCTCGCGTTGGCTTATTTCAATGGGTACCTAGAAAACTAAGACCTAACGCCCCCGAGAAAGTGAGACCCCCAAATCAAGGACACCCGGAAAACCTGAAAAGTCTTAGTTTTCTAGATTGGGGGGGGGGGGGGTATTAGTGTTTCGGGGTTCTTAGGTTCTTAGGTCTTAGGTCTTAAGTCTTTTCCAAACACCGTTATTTCAATTCATCATGTTTAACTTGTCAAACATGCTTACCTCTTATTAGAACATTCATGTTTATTGTGCTTAGTTCCATACGTCTTCTGATGTCCCTAAAGAGCATGTAAGCTGTTACTTTGAAATGCGATTTATATTTGAAATAAAATAATACCCTTCGATCCTTGAGAGCTGTTGCAGATTTGCCTCGCGTGGTAAAAGAGAAGCAACCATAAAATTGCCCCTGCCCTTGCCATACATTTCTCTGTAAAATTAGCAAGTCTGATGTCTCATATTTCCACAAGTTTGCAACAGATTCTTATGAAACTTCGCATATTTACTAAATTTGGCATGATAAATCGATCTATGAAGATTGTCTTTTGTTTGTATAAAAAATACGAAAAAGTGTTATTTTGCGTGACATCGTCAAAGTGGTCCATTGTTCCGGCAACCGAACGTCGAGTAGGTCAGATTGCGTGATACGCCAAAATGATGCATGTTTGCGTAGAAAAGGATAGCATAGCATGGGAAAAGATAGAATAGGATACTATAGGATAGGCTGAGAAAGGAGAGAGTAGGAAAGGAGAGGAAAGGGTGGGATAGGATAGGGTAGCATAGAATAGGGTAGGATAGCATACGCATGGGGTAGGATAGGACAGAGTAGGAAAGGACAGGATACGATAGGAAAGCATTGGATACGATAGGATGATGTGTTGGATAGATTAGGAAAGGACAGCATAGATTGGGATAGAATAGACTTGATTAGGAATTGGATAGGATACGGCAGGATAGGATGGGATGGCAGAGAATAGAATAGGATAGGGTAGGATGGAGTAGGATGGGATAGGATAGGATATGATAGGAAAATACGACATGGGTTGGTGATAGGCCGAATGGGTTGCAATCGGATATCGAGTGTTTCTTCCAACGCGATCCTCCTGACTTCCTGTGTTCTTATATATCTGTTGGACTCCCGATACAGCCGGTTTCGAAGACGGATCAATGGCTGGAAAGCTCGAGAGGACTAATGCCGTCATTGTGCGCCCCAAAACACGAGCCCCTAAAGAGGGTCGAAGCAGGAAAACCATCTCTAAGCGGGAGACCCGCACAAGTCGCAGATCTGAGCTCGGGCGTTTTCTTGCTCTACCGACTGGTCAGCGGTCGATAATGCTCCAAACTGCGAGGCCAAATTGGCGCTTTTTACGGACTTCATCAGAATCGGCATGGACGATAAAGCATATTAGAGCTCACATCAACGACGCGCCGTGGATTACCACCAAGACGACAAAGAACGGTATCGGTTCTACCACAGTAAAGTAAGTCGCGAGTGCAAATCACTCCGCAATAAGTACTTTGCGTCCAAAAAAGGGAATTTAAAGCACACTAAGCCCTCACATTGGTGGAACACTGAGAAGGATTGCTGACATGACACCAGCCTCTTCGCCAGAGTGTCTTCTCTCAACCCTATGTGTCGGGGACAGTTTTGAGAACTCAAGCGACGTTGATATCGCTAACGCTGTTAACGCTGCGCTCTTGGAACCGATGGAACCCTACGAGCCACTGCACGTAATCAGCGCCAACGAGGACGACTCAGCTGCGCTTAGCATCACCTAACTAGCAGTTTTATCCGCTCTAACGAAACTGAATCCACGCAAAGCGTTCGGACCACACGGCTTTGGAAATTGGCTCATGAGAGAATTTGCAGTGATTCTTGTGCAGCCCATGCCATCACCTCCATATTAAACGCCAGCTTCAGAGAACACAGACTCCCCACTTCGTAGAAGTTCGCGGACGTGGTCCCCCTTCCTAAGCAGAAACCTGTTAAAGATCTGAGCAAACATCTACGACCCATCTCGCTGACGCCCGCCATCTCCAAGCTTGCAGAGGATTTCGTGGTTTCTACACACGTCGGCCCCGCAGTGTTGTGGATAATCGACTCAAATCCATACGGCGGCATCCCAACATCCTCCACCCTGTAGGCCCTGATATTCATGATACACCACTGGTCACAAGCCACCGACGGCATGGGCGCGGCCGTTAAGGTTGTACGATTTGATTATCGCAAGGAATTCGATCTCATTGATCACAACTTGCTGGCCACAAAGATCCTAGGCCTAGATATTCCACGAAGCATCGTTAATTGGTTGGCTATTGGACTTCCTGAGAGACGGAAAACAGCGAGTCAAACTATCAGCGAACTGTCTGTCGGAGTGGGGGTCCTGTCCCCGCCGGTGTTCCCCAGGGAACCAAACTCGATCCCTGGTTGTTCTTGTTGATGATCAACAACCTCAAGGTCGATGCGCTCACCTGGAAGTACGTGGATGACGCGACTATCTCTCAAACTATACCTCGACGTTCCAGTGGCAATGTTCAAAGTGCGGTCTTAGCCGTCCAGGCCTAGGCTTGGCTACAAGAGAATACGATGCAACGGAACGCTGACAAATGTAAAGAAATGATAGTGGATTTTAAGAGGTGCACCCATAATTTCTCACCCGTTGTAATCAATGGCAAAAATCTGCCTGTATGTAAAAGCGTTGAAATTTTAGGCGTTACAATCTCTGCAAACTTGAAATTGAACGATCACATCCTCGAGTGTATAAAGAAAGCCAATAAGCGCATTTCCTTTATTGTACTCCTAAAGCGCGTTTATGTTCCATGCAGTAATATCATCAACTTTTATTGTACCGCTGTTAGACCAGTCTTAGAGTACTCTGCGCCTGTTTTTCACCACGCGCTTCCGCAATATCTCAGTGAGGACATCGAAAGAATCCAAAAGAGAATCCTCTCTATCATCTGCCTGCAAGTTTCTGAATGTTTAGTCAGGTTCGGTCTTACAACATTGCACGCCAGGCACGTGATAATTGAATTAAGAAGCTTATGGGATATTACGTCATGTCCAGGGCACAAGTTGTCAACACTGTTACCCCTCAAGAGGAATTTTAGGTATAACCTAAGACGTCCCAAGACCTACGCCATGCCACGTACGAACATAAATCGTTTCAAGAACTCTTTTATCCCAAGAAGTTTTAATACTTATCTTTAAGTGACAGTTCTACATATTTCTTAATAACGGAGCATTTGTACATAATTTTTCTGGCATAGTTTTTAAATTATATAAATGACAGGTCTAATTAACTTTTTAAATTCTTTACCGTAGATGTCCTTAATAATTTATATACTTTTTTCTATCTATCTAGGACCAAAACTGTTTGTCGTGAGATTTTGAAGCTGTCGTTTGCGCTGCTAGTATATATACTATAACCAAATTAGTAGAGCATTAGACTGCGAGGAGACAGCGCCGCTGTCATTTGGTCGCTTAAGTGAAAAAGAGACAGAAGAGTTAGGTAAATGAAAGAAAATGCTCAAAGCTATTTCCACGTGATGCTCTACGCATTGGCCATTGGCTGCGGGCAGAAGTAGCCACATTTTATTTAGTTTGAATACATTGCTACACCGACTTAGTCAGCATTGGTAATGTCTATAAAAATTAAGATTTCAGCGTGATAAATGCTACAGATCATGCGCGGCTAAGAATCTAATCACTGTTTACAACGGCAAACACTACAAACAGTTGCATGGAACAGCTATGAGTTCACCAGTTTCCGTTGTGGTTGCAGAAATCGTCATGCAAAACATCGAGCAACAATCCCTAGCAACTTACAAACGAACGATACCACTCTGGCTACGCTACGTCGACGACACTTTTACAGCCCTACACAAAGACGAAATCGACGAGTTTCACGAACACCTCAACAGACAGAACGACCTTATCCAGTTCACCAAGGATATCGAGGAGAATGGTAAGATACCTTTTCTAGACTGCTTGGTTACCCGTGACAACAAACAACTACGAACTACGGTCTACAGGAAACCTATACATACTGACCGACTACTTGACGAATGCTCTTACAACCCAAATTCACACAAAGCAACGACAATACGTACCCTAATGACGAGACGAGCCCAACTAGTTTGCGACTCACAAGACAGTTTAACAGACGAACGCGAGTAGCTAGACAATGATTTCAGTAAAATCAACTACAACAGCGACTTCGTCTGACGCAACACCTACCGTGCAGAACCTAACGTTACGAACACCAACGCGACACCTGTCACTACAGCTACGATACCTTACATCAAAGGCAAATCTGAAACCATTGCACCCATCCTGCAGCCGTACAACATCCGTGTTGCTCACAAACCCATCACCACTTTGCGGCAACTACTGACGAACGTTAGGACAAAGACGAACCAAAGGACAGACAAGGAGCCCTTTACAAGATCAAATGCTGCGACTACCAGGCCACCTATATTGGTGAGACCGCCACAAACTTGATCGTAAGACTGAACACAAACGAGCGACGAGAAATGGTGACCTCAACAATAACATTGCTGAACACCATTTACAGACAAATCACAGAATCGACTGGGACTCTGCTGAATGCGTTACATACAATACTAATTACTACCAACAGATCGTACTGGAAAGCTGGTTTACTAACTTAGAACAGACATCACTTAACCGTTGCTTACAACTTCCCGACGACATAAACAACGGACAAACAACAGACTGACTGACAACATCACACGTACAGACACGGATCGAAACGCACAAATCACAGTTTTCAACACACAAACAACAGACCGACTAATTTTACTAACAATGTTCGTACACACATTAGACTAACAAAAGACGGATCGAAACCCACCAATCACTGTGTATAGCCTTCATAACCAATGACGACTAAGCTTAACTGACAGTCGACCAATAGCATCAAGACTTCGTTGACCAATCACATCAACGACCAGAGTATTTATACCATCTACTGACGTTACACAAATCACTTGACTCTGATGATGAGTTCTGCTCAAGTTGTCGAAACGTCAGTCAATTTCCCCACAAACAGTCCTTCTCAGGACTAAACTTAACCGGACGATCGTACTCCACTTTATTATGATATGATTCCTGGGTTCAAACCATTTACGATTTTAAATTGCTATTTACCAGTACGTCTCTTTCCGCAGTTCGTTCCTCACGTAATATTTCCAATGCCAAACAAAAATTGCTCTTAAATGCTTGTGTTTGTGTATTTGTTACTTTCTGAAACATCATGAACAGCCTCTGCTTTGCCATTTTTCAGTGTTGGTCAGCCGCAGGTAGAATGTTTGGCGCGTGCACTGCTCCGTAAAAGTAAAGTGCTTGTTCTTGATGAAGCTACGGCCGCGGTGGACCTGGAAACTGATGAGCTAATTCAGCAGACATATAATTCAGCAGACTATTCGGCGGTACAGTCATTAATGCAAATGCGGCCGTAACACTACTGAAACAGAGACCTTTTCAGGTCTCTGTTTCAGTAGTGTTACGGCCGCATTTGCATTAATGACTGTCTCACTAAAATTGCTACTGATGGACAACTAACTTTCATTCTTTACTATACTTGGGCCAAGTATAACGTCCACATGTAAAGGGCTAACCCGCATACGACTGCTCTCATGTGGCTTTGATAGCTCAGTTGGGAGAGCACTGCACTGGCATCGCAGAGGTCGGGGGTCCGAATCCCGCTCAGAGCCTGAAATTTTTTCAGGTCTCTGTTTCAGTAGTGTTACGGCCGCATTTGCATTAATGACTGTCTCACTAAAATTGCTACTGATGGACAACTAACTTTAACTGTTTCCAAGCAGAATTAGTCCGAAAAGTTGAAACCGCAAGGGTTATTAACAAATACAAATGCTTTTTCAAGAGTGAAAACTGATTGAAAGTGTTTCTTTAAGATGTCAGCTTTCCCTTCATTTTAATCAAAAACGTCGTCTCCAACTCGCAGTGGGGAATTACCTACACTCTCAGTTCGCAAGAGTTTTATGTAGCTCCAGAAGGCTGTACCATCATCACCATCCTCAAGAGAGCCGCTAATAACATCATTGACATAATTACTATGGGCAAGGTGAATCTGTCTTTTGACCAAATTTAATTGCGATATCTCTTGTGACTGCCAATGCGAGGCACGTTTAGAGCTTTGGGCCATCTTGAAGAGCCTTTCCCGTTTTCGCATCATTCTTTTAATTTGTCTTGTTATCCAAGGGAGCCTTCTATGGGATTTCACTTGTTTCATTGGGACCCACTTATAAATAGCAGCTTTTAGCTTAGAAGAACATATAACTAATTTTCATCGAAAGAAAGATTGGTGGGGTCTCTTGCAAAAAATTATTGCGCAAGTTGGTTTAGCTCGTTGTTGTGGCCACTAATATTAGCTTTCTTAGTGTAGTGATCGGTTTCCTTGAATAGCCATGGCTTAAAGTGCTACTACGACCAAAACAACCATTCTTCTTTTTCCTCGGATTTCAAAACTATGTTAGCTAAACACCAAGTGACCCAAGTTTTAAGTTCTCATTTTAAAAAGATACTTGTTTATTTTAACTGGAATTTTGTTATTTATTGGTCCGCCATTACTAACTTTAAAATCTTGAGAGAGCTGGTTCGAGGAGAAATGACGTAAAAGACTCACTGGTTTAAGAATGCAATGCGTGTGTGCGCGGCTGAATTAAAATGCAGCACGGAAGTTTCGGGTTTTCAGATTTTTAAACTCGTGTTTTGCATATATAATAAGTTGCGTTCACACGCTGAAATTTTAAGCTATAGTGAGTAAATAACGTCACTTTTTCCTAGATCCAAGCCTCTGAAGTCCAATCGGTCAGTTTTGAACGTGAGTAATGGCGGACCGTGAAATCCAAACCTTAGACTCGAAATAAGCAGCCTTTGGATAAAAATCAAACCTCAAAATTTTGCCAGTCAGGTGTTAAGCGAACACACTTTCAAAATCTAAAGAAAAGAAGAAAACAATTTTTTGATCATAGTAGCACTTTAACCTTTTGTTCAAAGAAGACTGCATCATGATCATAGCTAGGACTAGAACATGAACTTCATTGGAGAGCAAGTTTGGATTTGAAGTGATCATTAGATCGAGTATATTTTGACCACGTGTGGGGTACTTGATGTCCTGACTGAGGCAGTTTTCTAGGATAGAATAAATAAGGGTTGTAGATGGTTGTGCATCCTTATGTGACAATACTGAATGGCTCATCCAATCAATTCCTGTTAAATTGAAGTCCCCACCAATCTGCACTTGTGGATAATTAGGAGCAAAATCCTGGAACACTTTACTAACATAGTAACAAAATTGTCCACTGACTCAGAATTTGAATTAGGTGGTCGGTAGAATGATGCCAGTAAGACCTTTTAAACAATTTCGCAGTTTGTGGTGGATGGGTTGAGAGGATAACGTGGATAAATATCCTTGACTGCAACAACCATGAGAATTCCTATCCTCCCGCCCCCTATTTGTTCAGTTTATTCCAGAGAAATTCATCTCGAGCATTGTTCCTCCTCTTTTGTATATCTTTCGTTAGTTCTTTATTTGGCTGTTCAAGACCGTAGTTTGAATTTTGGTTGTGCAGTTTCATGGCTATATGATTGGGTGATCCAGCAGTTCGGCCAAAATATTGTTATACTCTTAAAGATAAAGATTAACGAAATCAGTTTTACCCATGATAATTCACACTACAAGCGCAATATACAGTCAACTCTCTAATAGCGACCCCTTCTCGTAAGCGACCACTTTGTAAATAACCGTTTTGTTTCTCAGTCAAATACTGTTTCAAACGCTCTCGTAAGCGTCCACTACACAAATTTCTTAACTTAACAAATTTCTTAAGCGACCGCGACCACTCTTCAGGCAAGAAATTTGATATATTCAACATCATCACGTATGTTTGTTAGAAAATCGCCAGTCAAATGTCCTAAAACTTCCGTTTTGATAGCGCTGACCCGGAGTGCAGCGCAATGGAGCGAACTAGCTAACGAGGGAAAACGCCAACTCACACTCATACCAGTCCCAAAACTCGGATTTTGCGAGTTGGAATGGTCAAACGTTCGCCACTGCTGGTCACAGAATCAGTTGAGTACACAGCAACTGTTTACGCCTAATTTGAAGCCAAGGCCATGTTTATTTGAGATATTCACCATAGTTTCTTCCCACAATGCTCCTACCACTGCCACTTACAACTTGTAGTATCAGGCTAACGAAGAGAAATAAAGGTTGTCAACAAGTTGATAATCTTCAAAGACAACCGGACGCCGAATTCCAAACTCTTTAAAAGCTTCGGTTCTTGCTAAGAAAAGGTTTTCCCACAACGTATACAGTAAGACCCCGCGTATAAGGACCTATAATTTAAAACCCTGTGAGGCTAAAATTTTCATTTTAAGTCCCATTTCATAAGAACCTATTATAAGCCTAAAATTTTCAATTGGTTCTTATTTTACAAAAATGAAGGCGCAGATGAAAATATAGAAAATCGTTCAGTCTAGGTTTCAGTCAGTAAGATTCAAAGAATGAATTAAACTGAAAATCATATCATGTCTCTGCCAATACTGGATTATACAATGCAAGAATACAGATCCATGTGTTTCTATTTATATCACATATATATGCCCTGTACATGTAGTAGTTATCTGTGCTGGTCGCTAGTGCCCAAGAATTAAGAACCTTTTTAAAAACCTAAGTAGCCTAAAATTCTACTAAATACCATTTCTGTAAGAACATATTTAGGTTAAGTTGGAAAAATCTAAGTGCTTATTAGTACACGGGTTTTTACTGTGCTCAAGAAATTTAAATCAAGCCGTTCGATGTAGAAAATGTAATAACACCGCTTTTCCGCCTTTTTGTAAGAAAATAATCTACTCGGAACCTCTGGATCAGAAATCATTAATATTAATCATTAGAGCGTATTAATGTTAGCAAGCGTTAGCATCAGCTTGACGTTAGAAGCCTCAGTTACGGATTCAGATGTTCCAAGTTCACTTTGAATGGTCTGTGCAAAGGTTCTATATATGGCTTCAAAACTATTAACTTTATCTGGCTTGGTTTAAAGGGGCTACGTCACGACGATTTTGTTGTTTTGGATCAATTGTTTCCAAAAACCGTTACTTATTTATACAAACAATGTTCCTGATAAACTATGAGGTGGATATCAAATTAATTTTATCAAAGAGAGCAACCCATAATAAGGTTTTTGGTGTTTTTTGTCGAGATAGCATCAAAACTTTAAAACGTTGGCCCAACCTTTTCAAGTTTCAATCCATTTCCATCCTTTCCGCATTGGTAGCATCAGACGACATGAAACAGTTTTAGTGTCATAACAGTCTTAAATAACAAAACTAGACCATTATTTTTCGATCTCAATTGACCGCAAGACATATTTTGAGCTTTAAAAATATGCTAAAATAGCGTGACGTAGCCCCTTTTAGTTTCGAAATTGCCAAATTTATATTCAGGGAATCTACCCACCGTTAGATATTAAGTCAATACTCACACACGAAACACCGTCACTTAAAGTAACAAACAATTATTGTTTGAAATTGCTTCATTCTACATTCTGTACTGAACCGAATCCAACAACCAGTCACTGATTGTTCAATTCGATTCACTATAGCGAGTAGTTTAATAAGTAACCACTGTCGTTCCATGTTAGATAACCACTAGAGATGCAAAGAACAAGCAAAAACGCTAACGTTTTCTACCAACTGAACAACTGATCAAAAATCTTGTTATTCAACGTTAATTTAGCACAGTTCCATGTCAAAGATCATTCTTTGCAGTAAAGAGCTCATAATTGTTACACGAATTTGGTAAGTCACTGGGTTTGTCTTGCCAGTCAACCTTACAAATCAGATCATCAGAACTGAATAATTAGTGCAAAATTAATAAAACCTCTGTCAATCATTACGATTGTAGAATGCCAGCATGCCACGTAGTCGGCACAAAACATCACTGGTCATATTTGGAAAACATTGGAAAACAAATGAAACGATAATGGGAAAAAAATATTTCTTCGCAATTTTAAGACTGCATAAAGAGCCCAAAACATAACACTGAATTTTCTTAACTGTGAACAAACTTCAATTTGAAATGTCTAGCATTTTGCGTTTTCGCATCCTACTCAAATCCGTAAATCGGAGCTCAAGGAAATGTTGTCGGGGGAAATGTATCTACAACAAAGGCGCATTAATAGAGGGGATGTTTTCTTAAGGGGAGGGGCGTATGACCTTATGAAATACATGACCAGGATGTAAATACATGACCAGAATGAAACGGAAACCATGGAATAGTTTTTGTGACTGCTCTGCAAAATACCATGACTACCTATATAATATGTGGACATGTTCGGGCATTTGTAACCTATTAAAATTTCTTAGACATGACCTCATGAATGAGCACACATTATGCGCTTTGGTGATATGATCTTATGTGCATAAAAATGTTCAACATTTCCTTGAGCCTCGACAAAATACAGGTGTGAGTTAATCGCATCATCGGTCCCATCTTGTTGAGAATCAATTCAAAGATTTCCGTTTACGTTATATGTTCGGGCCAATTATGCAATCAGTAAGAACCAAAGACGCTTAAATTTGCTGTCATAACGTGACGCAGTGTTTTTGGAGCCCCACTCCAGAGATAAAGAGAAAACGGAGAGTCTGCAAAAAGGAACTGACAGAGGTTTTTCCTTTCAACCATTTAATACATTAAAATAACTGATCGCAAGTATAGCTAACCCCTCCACTCGATAACGGAAGTCTAAAATGACCTAATCTCTAGATAGGTTTCTTCCTTTTCCGTGGTTGATGTCGGCCTAATATACGACCTGTGAGAGTCAGCAGTTCGCTATTTTAAAGAACTTTCAGGCAGTGAGTCATTTCTATTTTGCTGAAAAAAGTGTTTCAACGTTCCGAGTCTGATTGTACTTGCAATCTGTAAGGTGTGGCCGTTAAGCAGTAATGTGGTACCGTTTGCTGTTCGATATTCACAGAAGCAAATGACGTTTGCGGCTGAACCCTTTTAAGTATGCACTCTCTTGATGAAGTCTTCCTCAGCTCCATAACTCTTTACTTTATAAAGTTCTTGCTGTAGCAACTGAGTTTCGTCCGTTTGAAGCAGATACTCTCCTTATCAGTCACTAAGGCTCCTTTGTTCTCCGATATGATCCAAACACCTGCTCGGCCATGTAACCCCCTTTTCCTCCATCCTTTTGTCTGTGAATCTGGAACATGATCGTACAACAAAATATATTGCATTGTCAACTTATAGAGCCATATATCTACAATTGTCTTAACAAGTGGTATTTTAATCCGATTATAAGCTCAATTTTCAGTCGCATTGGTGTGAGTCGTGGTTTTGATTGGTTTAAATCCCGTTGCAGCTCAAGCCTGCGACTTGTTTGAATAGCTCTCAACTGCCATGACTGGTTCCGTGGGATTTTTCCCGTTGATTTAGAGCAGGGGCCCAGTTAGAACGTAGTACATTGTTTTATATTATATAGCCATTCCCATCACTCAAACAAGAATATAGAATAAAAACAAATATCAGACCTAATGCCACAAAGCCGGCTGTCTCACTTCCAAATATGAAGCTCATTCCCTTATCCACACCTTCTCCACCCCACCCCTGAGCAAGTTTTTTATTCTTTCCTTGAGACATTTAGGGCTATAGCTACGCTTTCTTAGCTCTCTATTGCCAACTTCATTCATGCCATAGACGAAACAGTTGTAGCCAGGTTATTACCCTCACAAGTAAAGCGAAACATGTGTTTTCCCACTGAGGTACGCTTAGCATTGTGTACAACAAAGTGTTTTCTTACCTGTCAGTTTACAGAGGTAATGTGACAGATTGACGACCACTGCTGTTTACTTATCCCCCAATCAGATGCGGTGTCTGCCACACGTCTATTTCTGCAACTAAAACGTGCCACGGAAATTAAACCTTGATGATGGTGGGATACTTAGGCAGTAGATTAAATGAAGAAATTCTTCCATTATCAGTAAAACGCCTGCGTAGTCCGAAAGCAAGTCTTGGAACAATCGGTTTTCAGTTTTTTCAGTCAAGGCAACTTACGAGGATTTTGTTTCTTCTACCCTCACTTTCCTCCATTTGAAATTGAAAAACACTGTCACAGAAAAAAAACAGCCTCCAAATAGCCTCTGAATTTAATTTCTTCCTAAGGTGATAAAATTGCAGGGGTTGATATTTGTGATGGAAAATTTCCAAACGGCCTCAAACAATCATGCACTCATTACTGTCATAAATAACCCCTGTTTCACAGAGGGCGAGTATGAAATAGTTTAAGTCACAAAATGTATACACAATTTATGTCTGAGACCTGACACAGCCGTCTTACCTCCTATTGTGGCTTCTCCAAGTGTAAGCCCCCTCCCTGTTGTTAACACGTAAAGTGGAGTCCACTACATTGGGCAAACAGGAAGAAAAACTTGAAGCATCAAAAACCATCCTAGATTTTGTCTCATGGATATAGTTTGATTACTCGCGAGGGGCACATTGTGAAGAGAAAGCACGCGTTTCATTAATTAAAAGGCAATATTCTGCTTGTATATTCTCAAAACGGAGTCATACTTTCAAATTGGTAATCGATTCCTTTAAAAGATCAACCAAAATTAATTTTTTTTTCAACAACCCCTCGTTGTAACAGTTTTTATATAATATGGGCTAGAACTTTGCAGCCCGGACGGGGAGGTTAAGATTGAGAAAAATATTTATCTTTTCCTCGAGCTTATAGTTCTCGGATTCAAGTGTTGTGTCAAAGCTTAACAGACTTTTTTCAGGGACTGACCTTAGGGAAACAGCAAAGAAAGGTATTACAATGACCATAACCTGGAACGTTACTATCGTCATCTTCGTCTGCATCTTCATTATCGTCATCGTCATCATCATCGCCATCGACATCGTCATCGCCAGCTCCGTTTCTCTCTAATGAAGACAAATGCATAAAGAGGAACAGAAAGCTTAGCGCACAGTGCAGGCCTCCAGAGAAGGGTGAAATTTGAATGATCCCCTGGATTTTGGTAGAAACTGACCTGTGGACAGTCGAGAATGATGATACGGTGTCCAGGATATCTTCAGCTGAATTCATCATCGACATACTCACCATCTTCATCATCATCATCATTATCATCATCACCCTAAACATCACCACCTTTATTGTCGTTTCGTCGCTTTTCTTCGCTGTAAAACTTAAAGGGCTCAAAGACCAAAAAATGTTAGCGAGCAGAGAACAGAACTATTAAACATTCAATTTGATTTTGTGTCTTTTCATTAAACTGGTTTAAATTCATTTTTTAATGTTTATATTTTAGTTGTTATCGATTAGTTTTTAGGGTTTTTTATTCAGGTAAATTTTAATTTTAGTTTTATTTTTTGTCAAGCAATCATTTTAACTTTATCATTTATTAATAAATCATTTTATTTCAACACAAGCAGTTATTCTTTATATACCTGATATTTCAGTACGGTTTACTGAAGACTTACCGCAGTCTCTTCATGGCAGAGCTCCGATATGTAGTTTCCATGGCATAAAAGATACTTGTGACAGTGATCCGGGGCTTCTCGTATTTCGACTCAGTGTACTTTCCTGATTTTTCTAGAGAGCACTTCTCAAGAGAAAGCTAAGGTTAGTAAAACTGAAATGAAATGAAATAATTTATCTACATCTTGCTCTGATTTGGTGAGGTTTCCCATAGTTAGCGATAATGTTTGGCTGTCAGCAAAGTCAACTTTTTCTCATAACTGACAAAGGAGTGTTTTTACCACTGTACCTATCAAACTGTCAAATGAGACTCAAGTAAAGGAGCAAATAAAGTAGGTTGAAAAGTAAATCGGTTTCGACGTGGGCTTGAAATGTGGAAGGTGTTCTTCACTTTTACAAGAGGATAACAAACGTCGTGGGATTGAAACTCATGTTAACACAAATGTCCCTCTCATTAACACATACCTGGAAAATTTGTATTTTGCAAGTCCCCCTGATAACTTTCAGGACCTCAGGTAGGTCAATATCGGGTCCGTTGGCTGAAATGCTAAGCTGCTCATAAAAATATAGACATGCAGTGAAACCATGCATTGAAGGTAATTCATAACAAATTTATCCGGACATTTCAGCAAACTTAGTTTTAAACAAACAGATAGCGGAAAACTTTGTGGCTAATTTCTGACTTCTCTTCAAGAATCAGTCTCTGCAAGCTTTGACACTTAGGTACCGATTGCAGTAACTTCTTTGGCTTGATTCCAGGTTCATCGCCCGAGTGCTTGGTTTTTTTGGGATCAGTCGCAGATCAGTCAATCGGTCGCAAATCGTCTTCAGTGCTTACCTTTTAACAGTTGCGAAATGCTTGCCATTCAAAGCAAAGGTTCATGGGTTTGAGTCCCATAGTAATCTACCCCTTCTTTTGGATACTAGCATCACAAGCTACAGATTCCTCCAGTTCTTTCAACGATGCTGCTTCGGGCGTCTAACACGGCTGAAATTGTCACCTGATGCATCTTTCTGTTAATCTAGATCTAGACAATAGGTCATTTCCGAGTTCATGTCTGCCTCCTCTTCAAAGCAAGTCTAAGTGCGAAGTTTTTGTTATGAAAATTATTTTTCATTCATATGTAAAGTATAACTAATTACCATCACAAAAACTTCGCACTTAGACTGGCTTTGAAGAGGAGGCAGACATGAACTCGGAAATGGCCTATTCTTTTCAAAGCAGGTTAGTATGCATTACTCATGCAAGCTTACTAGCTCTACGAGATTGAAGTAGCTGAGAATCTATAAAGATTTTCTCGACCAAATGGGTTTGAATCCTCTCAATGCCGTTAATTAAATCCGTTACAGTAAATGTCTTTACTTTCAACTAATTTTTGTAGAGTATGCTAGAATAAATAAAAGAAAAAAGGCACTTGTTTCTCGTTTAAGATTCATATTCTTCACTTTTCCGTTGCAACAAAAGACGTTATCTTTTTCTCATTTATATATCATGATAGTTTCTCCAATAAATTGCTACCATCTTAAACCTGAGGACCATGCATTGCTTCGAATCCTTTCAGTCCTCTCCTGAAACTTTATGTTCACGTTTTATAGGAAAGCTCGTGGGTTGGACTCCCACAAAATGGTAGCACCTCAAGGTGTCCTCAGATACTTACCTTATTACATACCTATCCAAGATGCCGCGTAATGAGTCACAGCGGGTGAGTTAAATCACATTTGGTGTAATCTCTGCTCAGATAAACACAAGCCTCTCAAGACCAGTTTTAGTAAGAAATAAAAGGAAGCAACAGGAGTCATAATGAAGTGACTTTCATCCAGAGAACTTTTATCTGTGATGCCCTTATTATACACTGCTTTCCTGAACGTTTTATGAAGCGTATTAACCAAACATCATGTGTATATCCGTTCTTCTCGGCTGTGAATTAAGTACCGGTTATCTATTCAGTTGAGGTCTCTAAGGTAAAAACTAAGCTGCTCAGACACCTCAACAGTTTCCTAGTTATGGATTCCTTGTTTTCCTTTCTTATAGTAGTTTGCATTAGGTAGACCAGCAATATAATTAAACTTACAGTTGGGGTTGCGTTCGTCATCTCTTCACTCGGTAATTTGTCTGGTAGCGCTTCAATTGTTCAAGGGACCTGAGGACCAAACACACCATTCCATCTATGCAACTCGTAATATAAATTCATGTGGCTCACCTGAAGAACTTGCAAACTTCTCCTTCTGCTGATCACTCGGAACGTCTGTTATCTTCCGTGTTTCCGTTTCATCGACGCGCCACTCTGGTCCAAAAAGCATCTGATGCACGTCTCTTCAATGACACGCCCAAAAATCGACGAAAAAAAGGGCCCCCGGTGGACCTTCAATCGGAATGTTTGGATAGGTACTTTTTACGGTAATATTGATTCCTCGGAGTGACTGTAATCTTCTGCGTTTCTTCAGGAACGCACCACTGAGAAGCATGCGCATCTCTTCAATGACACGCCCAAAAGTCGACGAAAAAAAGGGCCCCCGATGGACCTTCAATCGGAATGTTTAGATAGGTACTTTTTACGGTAATATCGATTCCTTGGAGTGACTGTAATCTTCCGCGTTTCTTCAGGAACGCGCTACTGAGAAGCATGCGCATCTCTTCAATGACACGCCCAAAAAAAAGGCCACACATAGTCCACCAACCGGATTCCTTGGAAAAGAACTCTGCCGCCTTTCTTGAGATGAAACAATTATGAAAACCAACGTGGACGAAAACTGTGAAGAAAAAGTCGCTGAAAACAAAGATCTGTGGCAAGATGTGTTAGTGGTTTAAAAGAAAACAAACACAACTTGGTGTTTTTATGTCAAACTTTATTGATTCAATTTGTCAGTTAGAACAATTTGCGATCCGTTGATTCCGAAGAAAAATCCTGAAAAGAAACTGCCTGAAACAAAATCAGTTAGTTGTTTAGTGCGCAGCTCTAAAATAAAGACACAAACAACATTGCTGTTTTCAGACTTTATTCATTTCATCTGTTAGTTTTTACAATAAACTTAACTTAAATGGGATAGGGTGCGCTCCTTAGCAATTTAGTTTCCGAGAAACCAAGGGGTGTTCATACGCCCTTAAAACTCGACGTATCGGATGAAACACCCCAGGGAATCTAGAATACGCAGATTGGTATTAACAGCTTGCTATCGATACGTTCTCGATTCCAAGCCTTCAGACGGAAGATGAGTTTGCATCGAATGTCAAATCGAAGGCCGAAAAAAAATCGAATCAAAACCGGACTCGAAAACCGAAACCGAACGCGTTACGCCATAATTATAATTAAATACATAAACAAATCTCCACATACCTGGTGTCCCTGTGTACCTCGGGCTAATTAACA
>CAOKRL010000079.1:0-24370 GCA_948470475.1 Galaxea fascicularis | reverse complement strand
GAAATGCTTTCTGCTGAGCGCACATGCGAGGGTTAGTTATTCCATATGATTTGCACATGGTCAGCAAAATCCCGGAGACCGTAAGTGGCCATATATATATGATATATGATATACATTGCTAATTGCATTGCGCATCGCTCACTAGTTTTACTAGTTTGAGCACTCTGGCATGACTTAGATGATACCACAAGTGTGGTATCATTTGGGGTGGCCATATGGCCTTTCCTCCATCCTAGCATCAGCACTGCACTGATGAGGCCCTGAAGGCCGAAACAGTACTGTCCGTAGTTATGATATATGATATATATTATATTATGTATTGTATATGATTCATATATATCACATATGATTTATTTCATATATATCATCCACATTGTAGTATTTAGTCTGGGAGCAACGTACGACGACCGCAACGTTCTTGCCGTCCTTTTCATTCAGTATTACGACAGCCCTACTTTTCAAAAGCCATGCAAGCCTGAATTTCGAGTGCTCCTAACATACTTGACCTTGTCAAAGAGAAGATGCTTTCCTAAGCGCGTTCTCTCATTCTACAGAATATGCTTTTCCTTGTAGGCTAGGCTGCGAACAGTCCTGCTTTTGTACCTGAGATCTCCAAGCGAACTGATCGTAAAATCCTGCACTTTGCAGAAAAAATTAAAGGAGCGGGGATTTGGAGAAGGAAGCCTGACTGCTCCAGGACTGTGTACATCTCTCTATCGCCGGATTTATACACGTTTTTGAATGTAAGTACGGTTGTAACCTCAGTCAGCACCTCTGATTACGAATTCAAGATGTTTCCCATTTTATAAGGTAACGGCAGCAGGATGGAAACGTCTGTACCTGTCAAGGCAACAAGTACTCCAAATCTAGTTTTCTGCCCTGTTAGCAGCTCGTAGGAGCCTATGACTCAATTCCCCCATAAAAATAAAATTAACGGGTTTGAACTGAGTATTGAACAGAAATTTGTCAGACATCGTTTGAAGTTGCGTATAGACCCTATGCAAAAATGGTTGCCTTTAAATCATTCTTTGTTGATATTCAAAATAGCCCAAGTAACCTCGTTTTTGAGACAAAAAATCTAGAGAATTTGTTATCCCGAGCGAGGTTAGTTGGGCCATTTTGAATATGAATTAACAAAAGAATAATTTAAAGGCAGACATTTTTGCATAGGGTCTATACGGAGGCTCTAACACAAGGGTTTAAGTGGGTTCATTCTCTAACAAACAAAATGTCTTCCTGCTCAGTTTTCACTCTTTGTTGTATCAAAAGTGAGGTTATGATCACGACCGACAAAACTCGACTCTTGATTGGTCCTCTGTATTGTTACTGACAGGTTGCGTTGTTTTCGTGTGAAGTCATCAACCAATCTGAGATTTTTTACTGTCACTGGCTATCTTCACCAAAACACTTCTCTGAGATTTAGTTTATCTTTTGTAAGCGACATATTACATTTCATTCCTAGGGTAGTGCCATTCTATGTAAGCAATAACTATGCTTGAGAATCTCTGTTTTTCACCGAGAATAAGCAGATGCGAAAATTGTCTAATTGTCTCCTCCATCTTTGTAACGTTTGCCACAGGTAAGTGACGTCCGTCCCATTATTATCGCCTCTTTGGAGGCCTAGTAGCAATTTAATTTCGTTTACAACATAAACAATTTGTATTAATATCCAAACGTTAAGCACAAAATTGGTCTCTATATAAAGCGGAATCTTGGATAATAATTACACTTAAAAAATACAATGACTTTAGCCACCCGTTTCAACGAGTGTAGTCTGTTCGATCAAGCGTGAACATAAAAACAACGGCATTATCGAATGTCTCTAGCGACAAAAGTTTAATTCGTTATTTCAAGTTTAATCTAATCCAAAACTGTATCATTATATTCACGGAGGGTATTTCTTCCTAGTTTTCAGCATTGTTTCCAAGTCGGCTCTGTACAATTCATTTTCTTCCTTGACGCGCTTTCTTCCTTACCTAAGTACGCTGTATAAAAATTCGAATTATTTTGTGATATATATAGCATATAGGATTAAAGTTGACTTTATAACACATCCTGATCCAAGGTAAAGGAACAATTACTGGTCGTCTAGACACGTGACTCCTTCAATGGTCTTTACTCCCTTAATCCTTCAAATCCGAATATCCGCATGTATATTCTCCATACTGTTCTCTGTACATTTGCTATGGTAATGATGTGGAGAATTTGTGAAAGAATCAAGACTTTTGTCACTTGTTGATCACTTCCTTTTTTCTCACAACCTTTATGTCTGGGGAGCAGGGGTTGGCGCAGTAGTGAGAGCGCTCGCCTTCCACCAATGTGTCCCCGGACTCGGCGTCATAACTAGGTTGAGTTTGTTGGTTCTCTACTCTGCTCCGAGAAGTTTTTCTCCGGGTACTCCTGTTTTCCCCTCTCATCAAAAACCATCAAAATTTGATTTGTAGTAGATTTCAGGGCCATAAGTTTATTAGCCCATGGCTATTACGTGTTACCCTGACCAAATAAAGTTATTATTATTGTTATTATTGATTGAGCAGTGTTACTATAAGGAGAAATTAGGGGCATTCTCGTCTCCACAGGCCGCGATTCTTTCGGTCAGCCCCAAGAATAACGACCACTGGCTGATTCCAAACTCAGAAGTCTGAAACAATATTGGTTACCAAGAGTTACAAAAATGCACCTTCACTGAGACTGAGCATGAACTGCGCATATTTCGGAAGTGGCCAGAGGTCATTATTCTTGGTGCTGACCGAAAGAATCGCGGCCTCTCTGGACGAGAACGTCTTAGGGGTTAAAGGCACTTTATTCGTAAGTTATTTTTTTCGCTGGTTTTAGATTAAATGAACAGTATACGACTTTGACTTACCTTCCTGTAATGCGGAGAATTACACTTCCGTTTTGATTTAGCTTGGAGTTAAAGCAATCACAAATAGTTTGAATCAGTTTCTTGTTGTGCCACAAAAACATTTGTCACGAGCGATACAGTACTATCGCGCATGGCAAGATAATAAGGCAACGTTCCTCAGAGAGAGGAAATGCATGTGTGTACAGTTATAGCAATTTTAATTTGATTGATTGATTGATTGATTGATTGATTGATTGATTGATTGATTGATTGATTGATTGATTGTCGCTGGCTGACTGGCTGGCTGGCTGACTCACTGACTGGCTAAGAGCAAATGTGTAAGCCTCACGCTATTTTTAAACCTTAAATTTTTCAGTAGTGCTAAGTCATACCATTCTCGAGGAATACAATTGTGGACAAGAAGACATCGAGTACAATGTGACTTTAAGAGGAGGGCAATACGCGGGGATATTCAGAGACCAGGGGCCTGTAAAAAACATGCAGGAATGCATGCACTTGTGTTGCAACTCCAAAGACTGTGACGTAGCCATGATGCATGGACCGAAGTGTTTCAGCGTGCGATGCTTAAATGATTCTACTTGTGAAACGATTCCAGCGGACGATGAAGATATCGATATGCAGATTGCACATATGACAACTAAAGGAACAGGACAGCTAAGTACGTGTCTACCCTTTATTTTAGGGAGTACGGGAATGAGCACGAACATTAATTTCAAATTTTAAAACATTCGCGTTCCCGTGATCCTGTATCATCGGTTACAGTGATTACTTGGGTAGTTATTGTATGACACTCAGACAAACCCGAGCTGAAGGTGTCTCTCAAGTTCATAAACTAAGCGAGTTTCGGAGTCAGTACTTCCATCCCTCATGCTTTATTTTCCACTTCCGTTGGAGTGCTTTTCAACTGAGTGTCGCAAAACTTAAACCGAGACAAAAAAAAAGCAATTACTTTGACCAATCACAAGCGGACGAAGAGAGCTCAATGAACCAATCACAATTTGAAGTAATTACACGCAACCCGGCGCCAGAACGAGAGAAAATTGCGCGCGTGTAACTTGCGATTGGTTTTGGTTTTACTTCTTATTGGCTGAGAAAACTGGCTCGTGTTTTGCCAACCAATCAATTGAAAACCGCTCTATTGAGTCCCGCTAAATATTGTTTAGGGTTCAGGCTACCCCATCAAACATGATATATAAAGACTATAACTATTTCACGAATATTTTTGGCCAGTAACTAATAAACACAATTATTTTTTTTGAAGAATCATTAAACCATTCCTTGCAGCCAAAGCGCCAGTCAATGACAATATCAAAAGCTACGACCCAGAAGCCAAATGTCCGCATAACGAAATCATGTATAATGTGAAGCTGATGGGAGGATTAAAAGCTGGAAAGTTCACTGACATTGGCAAAGTGAAGAGTATCAAAACATGTATCAGGTATTTCTAATTAAATAGCTCACAATAAGTAACCAGTTACATTAATGAAGTCCAATACTGCACAACAACTAATTCATTTGCCAGTGGTCCGATTGGATGTTGAAAATAGGATACCGGGATATGTCCTTTCTTTTCTCCTTTCCCTTAAACATGTAGATAGATTCAACATGAGTACGCGATTTAAGACTATATCAGTTTTCATGACGTCATACGGGGCGGGTCTTATTCGAAGGATAAGAAAGAGGTTTTTTAATCGAAAATGGGTACTTTAAGCGATGAGAAGAATCGGATTGCTGTATAAATGATTTGTAATTATTTCATCCTGTTATAAGCATTACAACGTTTTTATAACTCTTACTCTTGGGAGAAGCTACTATTAATGGCCAATGTTAAAGAATAATTTATGGCTAAATGGTGCTGTGATCATACCTAAGGTACTGCTGTGAGTCTAAAGTTCAGCCATGTGACCTGGCCTTCATGTTAGCTGATCGTTGTTATCTGGTGAAATGTTACTCAGAGGAGAGGTGTCAGGCATTACCCGCGCGGAATGCTGATCACGCTTTCAAACAGAAAATGGCTTTTGTGGCGCCATGGCTGTACGAAAAGGGCAAAAAAGTTGGTAGGTCGATGCAAAACAACAGATCGCATGAATCTTGACTTATTTGGCCAGGGATGTACCTTATTTCTTGGTATTAAGTCATTAAAAACCAAATCTCCATATGAACAACATCTGATGAGCATAATCATTTTTCCAAAGCATTCATCAATCAATTCATAAAACCGTTGAAGTAAACTGAACACTTGCACATTCTTCATTATATGATAATATACGATAAATATTATCATCTGGACTGCTACTTAAAGCCATCTACAACTCGTTTTCGGTGTTTTTATCATCAGTGAAAGTACCCTCAGGCCAGTCTCCTCACCATCTGCAATGCATTCAAAGCAAACTGTACACCAAGTCCCTTCTGTTGGATGGCCCAAATGCAGGGCGCTTTACTGATGTGGGTCGAGTGGCGAGCCCTCATATATGCACCCGGCTGTGTTGTGAGGATCCTTCTTGTGACTTAGCGTACATGTTCGATCGGTCGTGTTTCCTTGTGAGATGTAACAGTGAAAGAAGCTGCCGTACGATCCCAGATGAGGAGGCAAGGCGAGCCAATAGCACTTTTGAAAGATCAATTCAATACATCGTCAGAAGGCAGTTTGGGGTCCGGCTGAGAGACGGTAAGGGGTACACTAATAGATAGCGGAGTTTTAACACACTAAATGTTTGTATTATCTTGTATCTGGGTTTTTGTTAAAATGCTGTCTGCAGCCATAGAGAATATGATTGGCTCAAAACAAGCCACTTAAACGTCTGCCTCGTGAGTATCAGACAAGATATACATGGTACATGTCTAATTGGGTGATAGCTCTGCCCATTGTAACTGTGTAGCAAAAGTCAGCGAAATTGTTTAAAGCTGAAACTAGTCGTCGAATTTGGAACAAACGCGAGGACATTTTGGAACTTATTAAGGCTAGTAATGGATTTGTCTACTACGTCTGTTGTCATGTGGTTTTAGATGAAGAATATCCCATCCGGCTTACTAAGGCCTGAGGGCAAGCTAGAAGATTAGACACTCAAATAAAGTTGTTGATTGATTGATTGATTGATTGATTGATTGACTGTTGCCTGAATATTGCCTTTCAATTTACAGTAATTCCTCAAAGAATAAAAAGCGTTGTCATTCGACTAGGCATGCAGCACTTTGTAATTGATTGAGTAGATAAATAAAATAATAATAACGATGATGATGGTGATGATGATGATGACGACTAAATATCTTCCCTTTTAGATGGGACACCTGTGATATCAACCGGACAAAATAAAGAAGAAATCTGCAGACTCGATGGCGAGATAAGGAACAAAACAGTGCTCAAAGCTGGCATGCTGTCTGGCAAGCTGACTCACCACAAAGGCATCAAGGATATTTCGTCATGTATCAAACGCTGCTGCTCCCATGATAAATGTCACGTGGCTATGATGATGGCGGGAAAATGCTACTCAGTGTTTTGTACAAATGCACAGTGGTGTGAGTCTAAAGACGCGCCTGTGGAAACTTACCATACCAACCCAATAGTGGCTTATGTGAAGAGAGGAGATATTACCTTTGGTACTGTATCATTAAATTAAAATGAAATTCTTCCTGGTATATTTAAATCAAAATAAAATTACCAGCAGATAAAAAAAGAGATTTAACTGGGTCCATGGACGATAGTAAAACGGATACATGTTTTCGTTTTCACAACAAGCATAACTGCCTTTTTCGTCTACCCTCTATCAGTTCATGCTGAGGGGGGGGGGAGTTCTTATACCCCATTCACACCAACTAAATATGTTTAATTAAACCAGGTTTAGAAAAATGAAAAACGTTAAAGAAAAACTAGAACTCAGGCTTTTATGCAGGATTTAGATGAACTTAAACATGTTCTTTAATTTGCGCTGAATTTGTAGTAAAAAAAAACATCAGTAAGCAGCTTTCATAAAAAAAAACATTTTAAACCCTGTTTAACTAAACAGCTTTTAAACATGTTTAAGCTTTGATGTGAACGGAGCATTAGTTTCTTGCCTAATTCAGTAGTCTCATCACCTGGTATTAATTCACCGGCTCAATTAGAACATAGACTTTACTACCAGCAGTGACTTTCGTGTATCAGTTGCTAATAAAATGTTAATTCTAGTGAGAATCAATAACGACACCATTTTATTTAAGTTTTCCTCAGATTTAATTTTAAAAATGTGTAATTTGCTTCAGTCTGGACGTCAATTCTATGTTACAGCTCCTAAACCTAAGCCAGAGGGAATAATGCCATTAATTCAGAGATTCCATCCGAACCTGGAAGAGAATGTTGAAGAAGAATACGTGGAGGAGGAAGATAAAGAGGAGAATCAAAGCAGCAGCGAAGAAACTGGAAATGAAATTCAAAGTATATCAAATAATACAAAAGAATACGTGGAAGGTAACAGGAGAGTGAATAAGTAATGTTTAATCCAAGGCTAACAATAACAAAATTAAAACGAAAACAAAACAAAGAATAAAATGCAAAGAAGACGTCGTTGTCTTTTTTGTTTATTAAATCATGGCAATAAAGGAAAATAATGATATCTGACCATCTGTAAAAAATGTTTTCCTCACTAAGATATACATCTTAGCTTTTATGGCAAATTGTGTTGCAGGAAGCACGGATATTGTTAACGAAGAAAACGGAAGCAGCGGCAGCGGAGATGATCGTCTTGATAGTGGGTCTGGGGAGAGCGGAGATGATGGCATTGAATCAAGACAGTCTGGGAACGAGTTTAGTGAAGAAAGCGGGGAAGAAAGCAGCAGAGAAAGTGGGGACGAAGACGACAGTGGAGATAGTGGAAGCGGAGAAAGTGGCGAAGGAGAGGAACGAGAGGGAGATGATGACAGTAACAAACAACAGCAAGAATTTTTACAGCTGAAAAATCTTTTGAGCATTCAAGGGGTCCCTTATAACTAGGAATATTTGTAAATTTACAGAATACACTTTTTGGTCTATTTGTGGTCAACAGATTAGTGAATGTTAAACTACTTAGCAAGAGGATGTAATTCACAAAGACTAGTGAACGACTAGCTTATCGTCTTTATTTGCCCAGTGCTAAATTTTATGGTTGCATTTGTTTCATGCGAATTTGCGGAGACAAAGAGGCCTGTTTTTCATACCAATCGAAAAACGCCGTTTTTTCTGCATATATTTAGAACGTCAAACACGCGAAGTATCACAAAAACTTAGTAGCTTTAAGGGATCGGCGCGAAGGTAACTCTGTGCCATGGTGCTTCTGCATATGCATACGTAATTGTAATTAGGAATTAAACGAGCCAATTCTTTTGATCTACAATTCTTCACTAAAATGTGCACATAACGCAGTTTGTTACCAACAAAAAAGCAGTTAACAAAGTTTTCATAGTACATCTGAGCAGCTTCAGACTACTGACAGCCACGTTGTTACTTAACAGTGGATAAATAAGTTGAAACGACAGGTTGAAAAACTGTACCCAGATTCAAGACAAATGAATGAAAAGCATGGCAACTGCGATCTGGGTTTTATTTTGTAATAGAGTGTGAATAAACAAGACATTTTTGTAGATATTGTAGATGGTGTCCAACCCAACCTCGTTCCCAGGGTCTTTTCCCGACCCGCCCCCAAGCCAGGGAAAAGGCCCTGGGAACGAGGTTGTGTCCAACCTTTACTTCGCCTTGTCTTATGTGACTCACACCTCTTTGTAACATTTCCAACATCCGTCAATTAGATGGATCATTACTACCAATCTTTATACGTTGTTACCTTCATGGTGGTATCAAGCAAATGCAAAATCATTCGTGAACAAGTAATGGAAACTTTTTTAGCTTAATAGGTTACCATAGCAACACTATATCCTTTCACAACATCCTTAATTTTAGCATCAAGCAATAATAATTCAAAAACGAGCTCAAGCGAGTCCATTTTTTTTTAATTGTTGAGTATAATGTTTTATTGTTGAAAAAAAAATAAAGTGGTTAAAAAAATTTGCAGGAGCTGGTTCAGGGCTATCGTAACCTATTAAGTTCAAACCACTTTCTTACTTGTTCACCAATGACAAGACGTTTGTTTGATTACTTGCCTTAGAAATACAGCCAACCAGAATACAGGAAAGCCGTTGTATATTCTTGGCATTCGACTGAACCTTATCGTGTTCTGCATTTATTGTGACGGGTTAGGCTATATAGCTTTGCATTTTCCATGATGTGAAAATGTTTTTGCGTAAGAAAAACTGTGCTTTTATTATCAGAGATGTCAACTAAAATGCTGCAGATTTTGACATAAACTCCTTGCTTTGCTAAAAACAAGAACAAAAGAGCTGCCCATGGCTGTCAAAGGTACGATACTGGTCATACAAACGATCTGCCTTAGTGAGTTTTATTGATTTTAAAGTTTTATTTAGTGTTTTGATTTTTCAACTACATTGTAGAAATCTTTGTCGACATCAACTTTAGCCAACTTTTGCACATTTTCTGGAAGACGTAATGTCGTAATTATTTTATCTTAATGATTTTCAAAAAAGCTATTGATCCATGAAATGTACTTTCCACACGAGTAACTTGAGCAGTCAAGCGAGTGGCATGTATATCTGTTTCAGTGATTTTTGAAAGCTTTTTTTGTTATTACTTCACGGGTCAGAAATGGGCTACCAATCGCTGTTCAAGCTCCTTTTATTTGTAGTACTTTGGTAAGAGGAGATTTTGAGTAAAATGGGTAACAAGTGAGCTCGATCATTCTTTTCAATGAAAGTCAAGTTGGGATGCGCCGTAATTAATGGGTTTATTCTAGGCAACATCGTTCTTAGGGTCTCTATTGTTGAAGGGAAGAAAAGGGAACGTGGGAACGAGGTTGTATTCCGGGATCAATTAATGGCGCAAATAACTGAAAACACATCTTAACTATAGAAGCAGGCATACACTAGGGGAATATTCGCAAGGAACGCTTGTAGGGACAATTCCCTTCGTGTGAACTAACAACCATCTATTCGTGGGGACCTAAATTTGTTGCACTGCGAATGGTCCCACGAATTCAAACTTGCTTGGATAGGTGGAATTATTCACAGGGAACATTCGCTGAAAAATGCTTATTGTTCTCTCCTTGTGAACTGTACATGGGAATGTCTCCTGCAACTATTCCCTGCAAATATTCCCCTTGAGTGTACCGATCTTAAAGTATAAAAATGTTTGAGTTGAAAACGCTACAAAAATTCAAAGAATGAACCAATTATTGAGAAAGGTAGTTAGTTTTCACAAAGAGCATTCAACATTTGAAGAAACAACTGAAACATGAGTGTCATTCAAGGTCAGCTATCTTATTAGTTATATGCGAGTTCAAAGAAAATCTTTATTGTGTCTGCTCCTGGCAAGACTATCTGTTTTGTTTACTTCAAATTTCGTTTTTTGGAAGACTGAAAATATAGTTAACGGCTTGAGGGCGTCGCCATTTTGTGTTCAGGGGATTCCCTGTATAATAACCATTAAAATTCAGTTTGCTCACGTGATCACGTTTGTGTGTAATTTGTATAGTAATGCAAATCGTTTTAGGAAGCCATCATGATAAATCAGCTTGAAAACAGCTGCAAAGATCCCAAACAAATACGGTGCCATTGAATTCGATTAGTAATCGTGACCAACAGTTTCTTTCAAATTATATGCATTGGAAAAAAGTACTCATATGTGGCGAATGAACTGTTACACTTCGTACGACTTATATCGATAACTGTCTTCTTTTCTTTCTTTTGTATTCACTTTGGTGGAAGAAATTCTTTCTTTTCATTCGATCAACATTTTACAGAACTGAAATGAAATAACAACGCAAACGTTAGTCGTAACACATAGTAGCGACTGTCCTCTGGGTTTGTCCAACATAAACACAGGTATATTGTGGTACCAGTCATGGTTTAACTGAGCTATCTATTAAATTCTTCTTTCATTACGGTATACCTTTGATTGTAATGACATAAAAAATACCCCCAGCAGAGATTGCTTTTTTGTGACACGTGCTGGAGTCCCAGGACGTGATTGGTCAATGGATAAGCCAATGATGATGTAATTATACTCTATTGTTCTCTGGAATGGAGTTGCCTTTCCAAAATCTCATAACAAAGGAATATAATTTTACTATGGAGAAACACCTTAAAAAACCAACATTTTTATAGTCCCATTTTTCTAGAACAATAGCAATGAGTCGTTTTTTTAATTCAGAATTATGACGCAACTGGGATAACAGAGGGCGTTATGAAAGAGCCAAGAAATATGTACATTCGCCTGTTGCTTCTATGCTTTTGCGCGCTTTGTAAAGGTAAGCAAATTTTGTGCAGATTTATTTTGTTCCCTCACCCAGTTGTGTGTGCATGAGTTGCCCACTGACTAATACTTGTTCGTGTGTATATCTATGACAGTCGTGAGCTCTGATTACCTCCAAAATTGTAAGAAAACGCTTGTCGAGGAGAATGTGACGTTAAAAGGTGGTATAGGAGCTGGCACGTTCAGAAATCTTGGTAAAGTGACAAGCATGGAATCTTGTATTGAGCTGTGTTGTAAAACGTCAACTTGTGATGTTGCATTCCTGTCTGCGGCTAAATGTTATGGAGTTGAATGTGTGAGTGATGAAGAGTGCAAGTCTACGGCGACTGATACATCAGATGTTAGGGTCCTTATCGCACACGTGAGAACAGGCCATAAGAAAGGTTAGTGCATGGTCAGGCAGTAAAAGATGATCATTGTTGGTTTTATGAGCTTTGTTGGCTAGAATCGCTGCAAGCTTGGGTTTTCACAAGACATTCTACTTTTTCCAACCAAAAAAAAAATAAAGAAATTGTCGTACTTCGGACGAAAAGCAATGTGAAACACTGACGTGGCACTGGAAATCCTTCTTGCTCGTAAACCATGCCAAATAGCGAATCGGTCTCAATTTTATTTTTATGATACCGTTGCGATGGATAGCGTTTGCTAGTTTGTGATGCATTTGAGGGCTGATTTTGCGCTTGGGATAAATTTCAATGAAGCGAAGATGATTTCTACGGCGATTGAGCTCATTAATCTTTAATCGCTTTCAAATTTGGAAGCCTGAAAGGAAAGTTAGCCACCCGGTGAGGAAGAATGGTGCGAGCAGGTACAAAGAATCACCGCGCAAAATCCTTTCAGTAAAGATTTCTGCTCTAAGATATTCTTTAAAAGTGACCTGCTAACAATACGACAAGTTCATTTGCCTTATATTGTCCTGTAAGCTCATTCGTTTTGTTCCGTTGTGTTCAGGCAGTAACACTAATAGTCACATATCACTTATATCTTGCCTGGAGATAAGTTTCGAGCTGTGCGAAGCAAGAGTAAGATACAATTTAAACTTGCATTTCCCTTGGTGCGTTAGTTATTCATCAAAGAAAATGACTGCAACTGTTTCGCTTGGGCACTAGGAGTGGAAAAAAATTGTTACAAAGTGCTGATGACAAAAAACGTTAGCAATTCAGTGACAGCAATTTTCGCATGGCAGGTCTGAAAGATTTTCCAACAAAAGGCGCTTTGTTGAGCACTCAAGTAGACAAAACTTCCAAAAAGAAAACTCAAGGATTTTGACCGAAAGCCCTTGCGATTAAACTTTACAACACCTTACGCGAACTTTTGCAATGAACGTTTCATCACAAATTTTATGTATTCAAGCACACACAACTGGTAAAATACCTGTAAAATAACAGTAGCGACTGACAGCTAGGGTAGATCTGTGGGTAAAATAATCTTTCAGGATTGTTAGTTGGTTCTGAGGAATTTTAATTACTGGGGTTCTGGGAGAAGAAACTGACATTTACAGTAGCGGATCCAGACTTAGAGGTAAGGGAGTGACCCTCTCTCCAAAACCTATTTCATGATTTTGCCCTTTCGCGGTTTTTGGCGTTGTTCTAGGGTTTGAGAAAAATAGGGGTGTGGGGGCAGGTCCCCCGAACCCCTCCTCCGTATCCGTCACTGATTTTTGTAATAGTTAATTCTTCACACTTGGAATCCACTGCTACCCACGTGCAACAACTTAAGCAAAAACGACAACGACGACATTCATAGCGTTGCTCTGAAGCAGATTTAATGAGAAAGACCAACAATTTAGAGTGTGTGTTTCCGTACGCTGTCCCATTCTTTTAACGCTCACCGCACAACAGCAACTTGAAATAAGCTAAGTTCAAGGTTTTGTTGAGAATACTTCGACTCACCAAGGTGTTCATTCCCTCTTTACACTTCCAGGCCGCTAGTTAAAGAACTTGAATACCGATTTAGTTGTGTTTTTGTTATATCCACCTGAGGAAGCATCATCTTTTTACAAATTAAATGGCTTTAGAAGGTTAAAAATGGTTTAAGCTACTCGACATTCATACTATATGCTGAAAAGACAATCTGACAAAAATTACAATAAGCGATTTTTGTTTGGGGGAAACGCAATACGAGTTAGATCTGTGAAATCTGCAACAGTTTAATAGTTGCTCTTCTCACGGTGCCGAAGTACGACTAAAATACTTGACCTTGTTTAATCTTTTCAGATAACACATCGCTTGCGTTTCTAACGCAAAATTTTACTTCAAATGTGAAGCCACATCCTAATGGCTTTTTGGCCCCAAATCAAGCTGGGCTGTCTTCAGCTAACACACCGAAGGGCCTCATTGCACAGGGTCACAAATCAGACAGTGTAAATCCCACAATGGCAGGACAATGTAGAGCAGGGAAGGTATTCAAAGAAGTGACTTTAAAAGGAGGAATAAACGCAGGAACTTACAAAGATGTAGGTTCTGTCCAAAGTATGGAAGAATGTTCCAGTAAATGTTGCGAGTTTGCAGCGTGTGACTTGGCGTTCATGCTTTCGAGTAGATGCTATCTTGTTGGGTGTTCAGAAGGCAAGAACTGCCAAATACAGAAGGCAAAACCTTCGCCGTATCATCCTTCAGTGACTTATATTGAGAGATGGAATAAAGAAGGTGTCAAGCATACAGGTAAAGTCCTGTTAATTGGTACAGTTCTGTGCTTTAATTGCTTCTCTCGCTCCCTGGCTCAGTAGAAACTTCAAATCATGCAAGCCTTAATGTTCAGTGTCCTTATCTACAAAAATTAAATTGCGTTTAAATAAAGGGGAAGGTTCCTCCTAGTGCAAACATATTTTTGCGCGTTTTATGACTTTATGACAAATCTAAAAAGCCGACGTCAGTCGGCTTCGTCATGATGCCATAATCATCATCATTATCACTTTGAGTAAAAAAAAAAACAGATGACAAGGGAACTGGAATTCATAAAAACTAATGAAGGGCAGCCCTCTTTTAGTTTTTCAGAGTCAATCAAGCCATAGTTAATGAAAACTTCGACATACCAAAAAAAAGTCGTCCACATTTGTCTATGTGGTATATTCTAGTCTGATTTTAAGCTGTTTTTTCTCTACAGTCTTTCTTGGCGATTCACTTGACACCAAATTCAGCTGTCCTGAAATGAAACCTCTTACTAAAGTGACACTCAAAGGAGGTCTCAAGGCCGGTGATTTTACGGACACAGGGAAAGTAGGTAGCATAAAAGAATGCTACGCCACATGCTGCCAGCAGGCCTCGTGTAACCTGGCCTTTATGTTGGGTCAGAATTGTTTCTCTGTCAAATGCTTTAATAAAGACTTGTGCAGCACCATTCCTGCGCAACCATCGATTTTTAATCCTCAAATTGCATACGTTTGGAGCAGGAAGGAATTGAATGGTGGTAAGTAGGCAATGCTTTACGATACAGAACAGAACAGGAATACTGTAGTTATTTTCCTCTACGAGGACGCGTGCCTACCGAAAAAGGTATTTATTGGAAAGCCGATTAAGATTTTAAGATTCTTCTTTTATATCTCACTCGATATAGTTTTTGCTGACGTCTCATTCATTTCATATCAGTAATAAGAGCTCCCATCCATAATCTGTCATTATGCACTTAAAATGTTGAATGTATTCACTTCTCACTTTAGAACTACTAAATGACTTGATGTGCTTAACTCCTTGATACGTCTTTGCTATCTAGTGACAGATTTCACCGTTGCACGTTTTCTTTTCAGATTCCTCAAGAAATCAAATCCTTAAACCTCAAGTTGTCTGTCCTGCTGGAAAAGTTTTAGATCGCGTGACACTTGTTGGTGGAATTCAATCCGGGTATTTTCGTGATCACGGCAAGGTCAAGGACATGCAGATATGCCGGCGAATCTGCTGCGAGATGCCACATTGTAACCTGGCCTTCATGCTGTCCTCCAACTGCTTTTCAGTGGCTTGTAAGAGCAAGGACGGATGCAAGACCCAGCCAGCTAATCCTTCACGATACAACCCCATGATATCTCACGTTAGGGAATTCGGGTCAAGCAAGTTAATAGGTAAGGATTTCACTGGGCCTTAACAATGCAAACGACCGATGAGGCTGCAAAACATATGAGCTTTATATAAAACTGACCCTATTGGCATCGACAATTTAGTAACTGTATCTTCTTGAACATTTCGGTTTTGTCCTCTTAGCTCTTCACTAAAGTAATTAATTTTACGTAAGAATAAGTTTAAGTGTGACCAATAAAAGGTTTCGCTACGACTTGCAAACAAGTCAAGAAAGAAAACTGCGAACATAGAAGACCCTTTACGCGAGGTACCAGCCGCATGAGAACTATTCTACTCTTCTACTTCTGCAAAGGTGCAAGATACATGTTGCAGCGAGTAATATGGATCATGCAACTGTTGCATTGTTGCAAGTAGCAGGGAAAATGCCCTTTCTGGGAGCAACAGTTAAGCAGATTTTAACATTACTAGGTGCACCAGAACCTACGGAACCTGAAACAAAGGAAACCATTCCTGGTTTACCTCAGACACCTCTAATAGAATCATCAATACTGGGACAGTCACCTCAGTTGCCTATTCAGACACCACCAGTACCTGGACAGACATCACAGATCCCCGGACTGACATCGCCATTAGGTGATACGGCACAGATAGCGCAGTTCTCACAAGCTCAGCAGCAAGGACAAACGCCTCACTTACCTGGGCAAACACAGCAGCCGTCGCCACTTGCCCCACCCCCACTCCCTGTGTCACCATTTTCTTCTAACCCACAGACGCAGGGTCAGCAGCCTGTTTTATCTTTGCCTGAAGCCCCTCTGGACAACGGCGCAGGTTTGTAAACCGTGAAAGTTTAATTTGTTGCATCGTGAATTACTCTTTATGATTTCAGCAACCCATAACGAAATTGACAATTAGATGCCTATAGGATGCAAACCTAGACATTTAAAAAGGTACTAAATTAAATGATTCTATGATTTTTAAACTACGAATTTTCAAAGTAGCTCTGGTTAGAAAAAATATTTTATTTTGAATTCGCCGCCCTTCAAGCCTACCTAACAGGTTCCTCATTTCATTTTCTTGTCAAAGGTAAGCTAGCTCTGAGATTAATTAATTGATCGATTGGTATTTTTTAACAGCTATGCAGTTTCCAGTCCCTCTGGCATCCCAGCCACTTGCGCCTCCTCCATCGACATCGCAAAGAGGGAATCCGCTCGTTGGCGGAGAATCCGGAACCAAAAAGACGGAGATACCACAACCACAAAATGACCAAAGCCTGAAGAGTCAGATACAATCAGCCGAAGCTGGCCAAGCTATGAAAATGAACATCGTAAACGGAAAGATTGAGTTAACGCCCGTTGGAGGGTCGAATGTGTCCGAAAAGACCTCCGGAAAGACTTCGGATGCTACAGAGGCCTCTGAATCGAACAAAAAGAGTGAGGATGAATCGCGTAAGAAAGACTGTGAGAAGGCGAAAGTACTCGACAATGTTACACTTAAAGGTGGGAAGAAAGCTGGAAAGTTTAGTAACCATGGTGATGTGAACGGAATGGATGATTGTCAGGACATTTGTTGCAAGGATAAAAAGTGTCATGTTGCATTTATGCTCGGAAAGACATGTTATTCCGTTACGTGTAAAAGCAAAGACCTCTGTGAACACGCTAAAGCCCCTCCTACAGATTACAATCCACAACTTGCGTACGTGCGAAAAATGGAAGAGGCGACTAAGCAGGGTGAGTGCATTTTAAAATCATAAAACATGCTTCGATGTTTCATGCTCCATATCAAATCAAGAGAGAAAGCATTTATTTGTAGTCTTTGCAGTCAAATACAGCCTTTCTAGATATGTAAAGAGAGGTGCTGTATAGTCACCTTCTTAAGTAAGTACTTAAATCAATTGGCGAGATAATAGGCGACGCCTCAAGCAGCCTTCTTTGTGTTAAAAGTTTAGTAAACTCAATAACAACTTTAATAAAGAAGTCAATGTAAAATGTTTTGTTTCCATTTTTATCTCAGAATCTAGCGAGGCGCCCACCATTCCTCCAGAGCCTAAACACCTCAAGTGCAAGCACAGCAACATCACTAACAACAAAGATCTGCCTGGCGGCATACACAAGAACAACTTTACGCAGGTCAAGGACGCTGACACTATGGCTAAGTGCATGGAGAAATGCTGCGACAGCAAGGAATGTGATTTAGCTTATATGGTACAAAAGAAATGTTATTCTGTTTCGTGTTCAAGCAAACAAGATTGCATACCCATTTCCGTCAAAGCTTCAAAGAAATCTCCGCTTATGTCAGCAATGGTCATGAAAGCGAAACCAAAAGAAGAGACAGGTAGATAAATTAGAATCGAATAAAAAAATCGGTTGGTGTAAATTTAGTTTGTTATCTTTTTATGTGAGTGAAAATACATCTCCATGTCTTTCTTATTTTTGAAATCGTGCCCCTATGAAAAGACAAAGATGCAGTATCCCTATCAATATGGTTTCATTTTCAATTAAAAGATCATAGTTTCGTAACTAAAATTGTAATCAGTTTTTATCCTATGTTAACCCAGTTCCACCAAATTGCCTCATTAGTTGCTTCCAAAAAAATGGGTGAGTTCTGGCTAAAAGCATCTTAAAACATTGGGAATTAAGAAAACAGGTCGATTACGGCAAATAACTGTAGTAAATGTTATGAAGACATCTTCCAGCATTTCATTACAGTAGTAATCCCTCTTTTACAGATCTTTCAGCTGTTGCAACTCCTCCACACGAATCCACAGAATTTACTTCCAAATCTGGAAGTTGTACGGACAGCAGAATATCCACTGACATCAAACTCAGACCCGGAAGTAAGTCCAGCAACTTCACAGATCTGGGTAAAGCAAATGATATCCACCGATGTATCAGCCGATGCTGCATTCGCCCCACGTGTGATATCGCTTATTTATTGAACGACAAGTGTTTTGGGGTCCAGTGTCTTGATGGAGTTATGTGCCAGACAAACGCAGAGCCCGCAGCGGTTGGGGCTAATGTACAGCTGGCTTATATGAACAGAGGAACAAGTGCACAGAAGGAAAAAGGTGAGCACTGCATTCGATTTTAACTTTTAATTAAGAAAGAGAACATTGAAAATACTGCCGCCAGTATTGCGATCGGTAGTAGACACTTATGAAAAGTTTTCTTAATCCGTACTGAGAACATTGCTTAAGTAATATATCAAACACGAGAGACAGTGTTTCATCGGGATATCCAAACACCGAGAAGAGAGTTGAAAATACGACGCGAAGCAGAGTATTTTTGACGGAATTCGAGGTGTTTGGATGGCCGATGAAACATTGTCTCGAGTGTTTGATATATCTTCTCAACTGAAACAAAACCTAAGGAATAAACGAAGAAGTAAAATCGTCAAAATCTATGGTAATTAAGACCGGGTATCCAAATCCCCTTCACGGTTGTGATTTCCTTTGTTTTAACTTGATGAATTACTAATGAGTTTGAGAATGTGAATTAGAGCATTTTTCCTCATTCAGGTTGAAGGTAAATTGCATCTGTCATTAAGGCGTGTGCAATTCAGCTGAATTCAATAAGCCCTCCTTCAGTAATATACCGATTTGAAATCCTATGTAAAATAATCACGAAGCGCCTGTCCAGTCGAGTAAAAAGGGAACATTTTATATTAAAATCGGACTTTGGGTGTTTATTTTTTAGATTGGATGATTGTATACATTATAATAGCCTCACTTGCATTTGTGGCGGGAATTGGCGGAGTCATTTGGGCAGTTTGCATATGTACCAAAAGGTAAGACAAGAAAAGACATGTACCAAACGGATATAATGAAAGCTCAAAAGGCTGAGCGATATTCTTTGAAAGTCGTGCATTCAACTACGGATAAAGAATGAAGATGTGGTAAATCGTCTCTGCTGCTTAAGAAACCTTTACAACTGCGATGATCTATCCCACATATTTCGAAGCAAAACAAAAGTGACAAGGACGCATGTTTATCAAAGTCCATAATTCAAAATCAAGCTATTTTCTTAGTTTCATTTATTGATTTATGCTGCTTTCAGTGGACAAAGAAAGTTTGTTTCATGTTTCTATATTTTTCATAGGCAAAAAATAAGGAAGCAAAGAAGAATGTTAGATGATGAAGAAGACGACGAAATGCTTCCAAAACGTAAGTTGTTGATCTTTATTCTGTTTATATTTGCAAGTTATTCTAAAGAAACGTGATGATGATGATGATGATGATGATGATAATCATGGTGGTGGCGGTGCTTGAGCTTGTGATGGTATTAGTGATGATGATGATAATGATGATGATGACATGGCGATGACGATCTGATGACTATGATTATGACGATAACGATCACAGTAGCGATTGCGATTGCAATGATGATCATGATCATGATGAAGATGGTGATGATCGTTTATCTTTATTTCTTTTCATTCGCGTCAGCTACACAAACAAGATACAGAACACCGATGCCAAGGTACTGATGTGGGTAAAAGTGTTACCGTGGACGACATCAAAAAGGAAAGGCCAATCAGTGGAAACCAGTGCCTACTCAAAAGAAAACCTTTGCTTTCCATTTCGATGGTGAACACACTAGAAAAAAGACAAAGAAATTTGATCCTCCAAGCCTTAACAGCGCATTAAGGTGGTATTGAAAGAGAAACACAACGCAAAACGATAAAGAGCTAATAAGTTATGAGCGAGTGTGACGTTACCATTTAACCTCGCATCTATTCTCCTGAGATGAGCCTTTATTATCTCTTGACAAGCGGTTATTCCTTTGTCGAAAAGAAAATTACTGCACGCGCAGGACACTTGATTGTCTTTTAGCCAGAAATTCGACTCGTATTGTAATTATTAGAGCGGTCGAGAGTGTGACGCAAACGTATTCTCTTGATACTTTTTTTTAAGAAAAATAAAGTTTTGCTAATACAAGCAAGATTAAAAAAAAACGACGTTTCGGTTACTTAATGACATCATTATCGGTCGTCTCTTTCTGGCAATCTTCATTTGGTGTGGTGTTATGAAGAAGCCGAAACGTGGTTTTTTTTTGTACAGAAAAATCCTCCAGTAGCAGACAAAAAAGTAAGGCTGCTATTGAAACTTAGCCACATTCACCTTGATCATGGCGGGGCGGGGAAATTAAACGTTGGTTATCAGCTTACTAAGTGTGAACTCACTCGGTCGTCATACGTTTTGCATTGTTTTATGTTCTTAAACTTTTGTACAGATACAATTTTGAGACGCTGAAAGTGGCGATATCTTTTTGTGGCTGGCTGCTGTCAAGATGTGTTTACCTTGCAGCAAGACAGTCACCCACTTAATTATATTCAGTATACATGGAATAGGAATGAACTTTCGTTGTGAAGAATATTTTGCGCGACGTCCTAGGCATCAGCTATGATTAAAAACCTAACGGCCTTACTCGGTACTAGGTTGATATACAATTGTGAACCGGCCATTAGAAAAGCGATTGGGGTAGAAAGGAAGCCAAAAAAAAGTCATGCAAGATAAAAGGACAAGAAAAAAATCGCGCAAACAAGAAGGCAGGCAGAGAAAAGTCATGCACCTGCAAAAAGAAATCCTGCCTAAACAATGGGCTAGAAAAAAAATCATGCAAACAGAAAGTCCCCATTCCTCATCCCTCTACCTCATCATTTCTAACGGTCATCCCTTACTGCATACAGCAGTTTGTTGTGCAAGCGAGTCAAGCTAAAAGTCATAAATACTACCCTAAGAATTTATATGCGATCACGACCTTGGAACCAACGAAAGAATCTTTAATTTCAACTTCACGATTGAAAAAAAAATAGCTCTCAGTTCAAGTTATAGAAGTAAAATTGAAGAAATATTTTGTACTATCAGGGAAATCCCAAGAGCGGAATATGCTAATTTGCAAACAACAAAAACAGGTGCTAGAAATCTGAACGAAAGTTCCCGCAGCTTATTATCATTGTATTCAAACATGCACGTTCCATGGAAAGGCAATTTTATGTATATATGAAGATAAAAGTCAAAATAGATGAGAAACAGAGAACTATAGTAATTCGAAGAATTCAGTAATTCGAATAAAATTTCTTCGAATTGGAGACAGATTAAAACGGTAAACTCGGCGGAAAGGTGACACGTACAGATCATGGTCATTCTTAATGATTTCAAGCGCACACCCAAATTTTTAACAGTCTTAGTTTTTATGGCTTGACAATATACGCCTTTTTGCATACAGATCTAGCCTAATTCAACAGCTCAGTGCTATATAGCTTAGACGACTGCTTTCAAACGTGTATATGTACTTACTATCTGGTTAACTCGCAATTGTAGTAGACCAAATTAATAAATGCCTTTTGAAAATACTCTTGCCAGCTACTCTCTCTTCTTTCTTTATGTTGACTGTGGCCATAAGTGACAGACAGACAGCAAAAATGTCTCGTGCGGAGGATTCATCATCAAAATTGCTGAGTCATAGCATCAAATGTGTACCCTGCAGGGACCGCACAGGGGGAGGGACCGGTACTCCCCCCCCTCCCACTTTTTACGGGAAAATAATAAATTTAGTAAAACACACATCCAAAACGGAAAGGTATTTTCGCGGGATAGAAGTGGTCGGTTAAGCTGGCGGACCTCCAAGCCTGAGGGAATAAGTCTTATGTATTTAAGGAAATCAGACACATTTTAGCCAATTTTAGAGTCAGTCCCCTCCCCTCA
The DNA here is from genome assembly GCA_948470475.1 of Galaxea fascicularis. Lineage (NCBI taxonomy): Eukaryota > Metazoa > Cnidaria > Anthozoa > Scleractinia > Euphylliidae > Galaxea > Galaxea fascicularis. The sequence continues at coordinate 2,459 of CAOKRL010000079.1, read as the reverse complement.
GTTGAAGAGGCGGGACCGGCCTCCGCACTTTAAAAATTGCTCTGCGTGCAGGCTAGCCCCGCCCAGACGTCATTGATCATAGTATCGAACCTGCAGCTCAAACTAAAGGTGAAGTTAGTGAATTTCGTAAACAAGGAAAACAATGGTGGGACAACAAAAACAATAACAACAACAATATTTTATTTAAGTGATCTATATGAAATGAATCATATGAACACCGGTATCGCGAGGTCACGGGTTCAAACTCCGTTGAAGTCCTGAATTTTTTCCAGGATTCTTTACGCAATTGCATATAATTGCCTTAACAACTGCGAGGATCAGTCTTCATTTGAAAACTTTATCTTATCACGGAGTCGTTCTCACAAACGTAGTCTCCCACAGAGAGGTGTTCATCATCACTATAAGTAATAAAAGAAGTCATGATGAATTACATCACATGTAGAAATGTATATAGGTTCAAAAACTTACAAATATCTTACATCAAATATACGGCTATAAAAAGAAACATCTAATTCACACTGAGTAGTGTAAAAATTATTTAAACCCTACTGTTCCATAGGACAGCTCCCCTGCATCGAAAACTCTTTTTGAGGGCTTCGACGTTTGACCTTGGATTAAACACATTTTGGTGGGAAAAGGAACACTCAAAGATGGATTTCGGTGACAAGGAAGAGTAAATATAGCCAAATTAGCAGATAATGCAAAGCTGGAGCCAAAACCATCAATCCATGTAGAGAACTGAAAAAATACCAAAAAAAAACCACAAGATTATGGCAGTTCAGTTCATGTAAAGCAAACCTGGCGTCTATTATCTCTTTATTTTCTCTTCTCCCTAGCCACCCCTCCCCCCCCCAAAAAAAAATCTACTTCTGTGTCACTGATGAACTTTTTACTTCTCTGAACAGACAGGTTACAGAGCAGGAATACCTTTCACGAGAACAACTGGTTTTGTGTGATCAGCTTCTTTAACTAACGTCCCTGGTTAAATCGCCATTCGCACATTCGAAATGATTAGCCGCGAGCCTCAATTATTTAGAGCGCTCACCAAGACCGTTTTCTTTATCATAAAGTTATTTTCTTAACCTTTGACCAAAGATTTGTTGAGCTATCCGCAGTGATGGATTCGGTCGGCTGGAACTCTCAACTAAAACAACCAGTTACAAGCTCCGTCGAACAATATAGCCCCAAGTTAGGTTAGATTAGCTGATGACTCGAAATCATTAATTATTAACTGGATCATTGAGCGGCAGTCATCGTTAGAAGGCAAAGTGGTTTTCGCACTAATTTTCCTAAAAATGCATCCTTTAAACATGGAATTTAACATGATATAAATTGGGAGGTTTGTTAAGGATGTAGTTTGGTGAAAAACACCTTGTTCCGAAACAATCGCCAGCCATGGTACCATGAAGAAACGTTTTAGGTGGTATCCACTCGCCGCCATTTTGGTTCTTGTAGTGCTGGTATCACAGATCATTACCACAAAAGGTACAACCATTTTCTTTATTTTGTTTGGAAAGCTTAAGCTAAGTTGTTCTCTTTACTTACGTCTAAGAGTGCCAAAGTTGGGTCTGTAAGCCAAGTACTCAAAAATGTCCTCTTGAGTCTGGAAAATAAATAACAGCTCCGCGGGAAGGAAAAGCTGAATCCCCATTTATGGTTTAATGAACGCACAGTGTAAGTTTATCAGCAGACTAGAAAGTTACAACCTACTACGACGACAGCGAAATTTACAGGATCCCATGCTGTTACTAAGGCTACTTCCAATCCGCTGCAGCTTAGGAACCTTCAGCTATTAGAATGTTTGAATCCCAGTTAGACATACACAAATCAAAAACAAATATTGCAGAGCCTTTAAGACAAAATGGACACGAGTTGCAGCTTAGTTTTACGGGATGATTTGCGTTGACCAAATAATTAAAACAAGCGCAACTTATGAGAACTATGGTAGAATTCCTATGACTCGGAAGGGTTTAATATGTATCATTTTGTTATAGGATTTACGATTTTTTGATCTTAAATCCAGCCAAGTTTAAACATTCCTTTGGACGTTGATTATCAGTACGTTCAGTCTGCAGTTAGTTATGCAGTACTGGTTGACTCCGACGTTTAAATTGTTTGGGGTTACCAGTGAGAGGAGTAAAGAGTGACCATTCAAGTGAAAGCTGATCAGTAACAATTTTCTGTGGCTATGACTGTAACTTTCCACTCTCACGATAAAAAGCCATGCAAGTAGAATCTGCTGGATAGTGTTTTTTTATGGTTTGGTTTACAATGTTGTGAAAAGTGGTTTTAGCTTTTGAATCTGCTTACTGTGTATGAAATCATAAAGTGTGGCTAAGTCAAGCAGCCACTAAGCAGAATTTTCATGTAGTTTGATTTTGCCATCGGTGCTGTAGCCAGGTAAAGTCTTCCTAGAGTCATTTTGCTAACTGCAGTGTATTCAATATTTCATCTCGGAC
>CAOKRL010000078.1:0-17500 GCA_948470475.1 Galaxea fascicularis | reverse complement strand
GATTTTTAGTATTTCCACATACTTGTATTGCATTTTTCCAAGTAATGTTTTCAGTTGTCTTCCAATGGCTAATCTTGTCTTTTGAAGCTGCAATAACGGGTCGTTTTCATCTTTTATACTAATTTCATAAGTAATAGTATATGCCTTCAATGCTTTGTCAGTTTGTGTTATTCTTGTTGTTTTAGTTCTTGGAGGAGGAATTGGTCGATCTTGAAATTCTTCAGGTGGCTCAATTATTAAATTTTCATCTCTGAATTCTTCAGGTGGCTCAATTATTAAATTTTCATCTCTGAATTCTTCAGGTGGCTCAATTGTTAGATTTTCATGGTGATCTACAAGCTCTTTAACACTTCCTCTTGGCACAGGAACAGGCCTTATTGATGATTTCCTTTTTGTCGTGGATAATGGTATAGGACGTAGCATTTGGTTTTTCGTTTGAATAAGCTGTTTGAGCTCATCAACAGATAAATCAGCAAGGAGCTCATTTATTAAAACTTCGTTTATTCGTATTAATTACATTAGCCGCCAACCGGTTAGCTCAGTTGGTAGGGCACCGGACTGCTGTTCGGGAGGTCGGGGGTTCAAACCTCGACCGGACCTACACTCAGGGTCTTTGAATAACTGAAGAGAAAGTGCTCTCTTTGCAATAACATCTGCAAATTGTTAGACTTTCTAGTCTTCTCGGATAAGGACGATAAAACGGAGGTCCTGTCTCACAGTACTGGTGTGGGACGTTAAAGAAACCACACACTGATTGCAGTTTATTCACTTAGTCTGTTCTGGGGGCACCTGTGTATCATACTTCTCTCTCTAATAAGATTGTGAAGTGCATAGCTGTAATTTGCGCCTATATAAGCAGTCTGGCAAAGTCCCCCACAAAGTGTTGTAAAGCGCATTAGATCATTGTGTCATGGTAATGCACTATAGAAATTGAAAAACTTTACTTTACCTTTTAATTAGATAATTTTTTGTAACAGCGCATTCGCTCCCGTTACTTGTTTTTGTGTGTTGAAGATTTTTCATCTTAATGTAATATACGTACCAAATCTTTAAGTCATTTTTTTGGGGATATTTTATGGAATTTTTTTCACAGTCATGGGATTTTTCCATAATATAAGTTATTATATGAAGAAAAAAGGTAGAGTCGTTAATCTTATCACAGGAGATAAAAAAGTATATAATAGCGTATCAGCTGTAATAAAAAAATATGAATATCTCAAGAAATATTATAAAAAAATTGATTGAACTAAAAGTTGTTATAAATAGACATGTATACATAATGTAATACATAAGTATCCATAAGATATAGTACAACAGCTGGTTACTATATATTTATGGCTTTAAAACAATAAATACTTTTGTTCTTATATAGCATTTGCCGCATGAACATTTCCAAACTTCTGTTTCCACATACATAGATTATGTAATTTTTTTCCAGAGCATTGAAAACATTATGAAGAATATTTGTTGGTGTAATGAAATATTTTTCTCTTGTTTTATCAGTAAATTTATCAATCACATGTTTTCCATCAAATATATTATTCAAAAGGAATGCATTATTTTTTCCTTTCAAATATAATTTTTGTCATCTCCCGTTAATTTTATTATACCAAGAGGTGATAATTTATTTTTTCTTAAATCAATTTTCAAATGATTTGGTATACCTTCCCAACAATTTGGCAAACCAGGATCATCAATATCAAATGAGAATTTAATTTGTTTTTAGGTTTTTTCCCATAGGTTCAGGGAGCATTTTTGGTTACATTGTTTTTCTTGTCATTGGGTCCTCAACATATATTCTTCTTCTTTTTTCTTTATTTGTTCTTCCATTTTATAAGCTATTTTTTCTATTTTCTTCTTTTGTTCCCCCAGTGTTTCAAAATGAAGCTCAATTCTTTTATTATAATCTATTTTCTTCTTCGCTGGCTTCTTTTTCTGTGGTTTCTCATTTTTTATAGAGTTCTAAAGTGTGACGTCACAAAAAATGAAATCTGTGAAATTATGAGATTGGGTGCCATTTTCGAATGGAGTATCCTTAAAAAAGGTTCCTTGCCAAAACGTAGCTCTTAATTGTAATTTCCAGCTGAAATATGAAGGATTGAAATTTGATACTGCCCCATATAAATCTCTCTAATTTTGAGTCTGTTCTAAACTGAAGGAACAGAAACAAATTTTGAAGGGTTTGTATGGAATGCCATCAAACTTTGATCCCTTATATCTCTACCGGGAATTGCAATTCGGAGCTAATTTTTGGGATGAGGACGTCTTTTAGCATGCTCTATAAGAATATGGCATCATATCCCATAATTTCAAAAATTTTATTTTTGTGACGTCATCACTTCCGAACTCTATGTTTAAAAGATATGTAAAAAATTCATAATTGTGCAAAATAACTTGTCTTCTCATTTTTGAAACACCACATTGCCTCTTAAATTTCATGATCTCATCCTTTAACTCCTTTAGAGTGAATTTTTTCAAATGTAGGAATAATTCTTCTTTTTCCTTTTAATTTTTCTAATCGTTCATTGACTATTATTGATCTTAATGCATAATGTAGATTTTGTCGTTTTTACAATTTTTCTTCCAGTTTTTCTATTTCGTCCATTAATTTGTCTGCTTGTTTTTCTAATTGAGACAAATAAGTTTTTTCTTCAGGTGATTTCTTAAAGAACTCATATTCAGGAGTACCTTTTTCATTTATTTTAGGTTTTTCAATATATTTAATATTATTTGATTCAGCATACTTTCCTACAAAATCGAGAATATACATTATATATAATAGTTTACATAATTTTATGAAAACATTTTTTGTGATTCTGTTTGAATTTTCTTGAACAGTAATAACATAATATTCTAACATCTTTCATATATCCATCAATTAGTCTTACAACTTCATCATAGTCATTCATTATTATTTAAAGATAACCATTACTTATACATCTTTTTTCATCTTATTTTGTGCATCAGATATTTGGTAATTATTATTCGGATTTTTGAATTTCAAAGCCAGTCCTTTCCAATATTTGTGATAATTCATGATAATGATATCTGAATGGCCTTTTTGAGAACCCATCTTCCAAGATTTAATGCGTGTTTCACTTGTATCTTGCAATTCTCCGAGGTTACAGTGTATAATAGCATTGGGGTGGTATTTTCTAATGTATCCAATAACTTTTGTATGAAGATCGAACTCATTCTCTATTTTAAAGCAATTGTTATTGGGATTATAAAAAAGTTTGTAATAACCGTATTTTCCGATTGAGTGAAGGACATCGTCGAAAACCCAATCTTTAAATTTCTTTGCTGTTTCCAATTTTTACGAAACAATTGAGAATATAATCCTGGTTCATTAATGAATTTTCTTTTGAAATTTTTAGTCCCTGAAACAGGGAGTACATTTTTAGTCCCTGAAACGATGGGTATGCTTTGTAACCCAATAATCCAGCTATTTGTTTTCCTTCAAACCATATATATTATTTTTCATCAATGTATGATGTTATAGAAAGATCCAATTCATCGTTTTTACACGATTGGCTTAGCATATATTTTGGGATGTCAGGATTCGTTACCTGGCTAGTATTATTTGTTAATTTACTATATGTGCCATCTCTTGAAGTCCCTTTTTAGACCCGTCTGCCAGACGGGTCTAAGAAGTGACTTCAAGAGTTGTGATCCAGATATTGGATATAAAAATGACTTCTCTCTTCAGGTAACGAATCGTTACCCCGAGGGATTTGGATAAACAAAAACAATTTAATATTTTTGGCTACCCATAATTGGAAGCCAAAGACAGTATGTAACACACTGTATAACCTGTTACTATCATATATAGGTTAGACGATTTTAACTTCTTTCAGAGGTATCCAACTGTTGAGGTCATCGCTGTATCCTTTCCATTTCACCAGAGCTTGTTTCCTCTTATAACCTCTTTTTATGACTTTATCAATTCTGAATACATCTTGTTTTGCTTTCAATAATTCAGGTTCATAGAAACTCCCTTGTATCTCTTCATCATTGAGATTATTTATTTTGTAAGTTATTGGGTTAGTATACAGGATTTTATCGATTGTAACTACACTGTATCTCTTCTGTCCAATTTAGAGTATACCCTTTATCAAATGTTTTTCTTTTGTACTTTGATATCCTTACCTTATCGCCTAATTGGTTTGGATGACAATGGCTGCATCCCGCTATAGAGATTACAGTAGACAGTTCCTTGATTCTTCTTTTTACTAGCTTCTGTGGGTGTCATTTTTATGCTTGAGTGCTTTGTGTTATACTGTTTTAATAATTTTGGTAGTATATCCAGATACTGTGTATTACGTAGGACAGTGAATTGTTTCCACATTTTGTTTTTAATTGTTCTGTTCCATCTCTCTACTACAGATAATTTTTCCTCATTTTTTGTTGAATACAGTGTTATTTTATGTTTATTCAGTAAGTCTTTCAAGTGTTTGTTATAGAACTCGGATCCTTTATCAGTCCACAAATATTCTGGTTTTCTTCCTTCAGTAACTGTTTCACCTTTTTTGTCTCTCAATGGTTTAATCCAACCGTATTTACTGAATACATACTGTGGCATTTCAACAAGATCTGCAGCCCATATTTCATCTATGTGACTTGCAATAACAAGACGCCGAGTAAAGTTACGCTTTATGGGTTTATGTAGGTCGTCTGCCAATTGATTTCTTCACTCGACGGCTTTTTCCGTTTTTTTGGAACACCGAGAACCAATTTCTTATTTAATTTGATAGTATTCTTTATCGCTCTTTCAGTCAGAGATTGATTGGGGAATTGTTCTATTGCATCAATCATTTTCTGATCTGCTTTGTGTCCATCAGCAAGTGACTGAGCATAACTATAATCGATATCGTGAGTTTTACACACAGTGATCTAAACGATTGATCCCTTCGTCGCCTCTTGCTAATCTTTTCTTTCTTCTAACCTTGTAGTCGGTCCACAATAGTTGTATTTTTTGCCTTTCCTTGTTCTCATATGAAATTCAGGGAGCCATTTTTATTTTTATTTCCCAACGGGATGATTAGTTTCCCTGATTCTTAACGAATTTGGTTTTTGTTATTCTGCATTCTGCACATTTGATCCCGTGTACCAATAAATGGATCAGGCCTTTGAATTAACTGATCACCATTACCTCCTTTCAGTTTTGGTGCTCCTATTCTTAGGGATCATTTACCGGTTAAACCTTTAATAACATTAAGAACAAGGGGAACGCCTATTGAAGCCAATAAAGTTCTCAAAAAGCCTCCTGATTGACTTTGTGTTGGTTTAATATGCATGCCTGAGCCAGTTTGTAAACCATTCAAGAAATCTTTCATTTGTGAAGATGTTGGTAATTTAGTATAAGGTGCCAATTTGTTGAGATTTTCTATAAAGATCAAAAACCCTCCTGTTTGTCCTCTTCCAAACAATTTTTTCACTCCTGTTTCAACACCGGCGCCTAAGACAGCTAACCCAATTGTTTTGGCAATGGTTGGTAAAGCTCTCATGCCTGGTGATAAAGCTGTAGACAAAAGACTACCTCCCAATTGTTTTCTGATATTTGTTTTTGATAATTTGATATCCATGCCTTTGTTCATTCTTTTACCCTTTTCCAACTTCTTAACTGTATTTGCTGGAACGTGAAGAGTATCAGATCCAGGTAATTGATTATAACCTAATCTAAGGACAGTTGTTTCTCTTTTTTGAAATGCATTTGCAAGGTTGTTTTTCTGATTGGGTGATAAATTTACGTTGATTTTATATAGCTTTGTCCTATTATATGTTAGATAATATTGTATTCAAATATATTTAAGCAATATGTTACGAGTTCGTTGTGTTGAGAAGTGAGAAGTGGGTTGTTTGTAGACTAATCAGAACGCAGGGTTGTCGGAACAGCAACAAGGTTATTTATTCCAAACAAAAGTATTAAACTCTGCACAAGGCTTCACAATAAGCTCACACTAGGCTTGTAAAATTACACTCGACCTCCGTCAAAAGTCAATACTCACGGCCTCCGCCAAATGTACACGCGACCTCTGTCACACTTCAATAAACACGGCCTCCGCCAAATGTATACACGACCTCTGCCAACGCTCTCAGCTCTCTCTCTCTAAAACTTTTAAACTTTAAGGGCCCGATTACATGGCGAATTTCAGCTCGGGCTGAAATTTTGTTGCGATCACATGATGAACTTCAGCCCGGGCTGAAATATTAGTCTCGGCACCAAATATGAAATTTGGCGCGAAGAGTCTCGGGAAAATCAGGCAGCCATGTTATTTCCTGCCTTTCAGCCCGGGCTGAAATTTCTTTTCGATTACATGAGATTTTTTCAGCCCGGGGCGCAGTTCAGCCCGGGCTGAAAATCCTAGCCCGGCTTGGATTTACCGGGCTAGGATTTTCAGCCCGGGCTGAATTTCGCCCCGGGCTGAAAAAATCTCCATGTAATCGACAATTTGATTTTCAGAGGATTTGTTTCAGAAGCCGGGATGAAATTTCAGCCCGGTTAACCGGGCTGAAATTCGCCATGTATTCGGGCCCTAAGACTTTCTCTCTCTGCTCTCCTTACTTAAGAAAACTCTAAAGCTTCACCGATCGGCTTATATACTTCACAACATAAAATTCTAGAACTTTCCGACTCGGCTAAATAAAGTAACATTACAATAAGAAACTATTTACAGCAACATACGCAAACGGCTTAAAATAGAATTACTGAATCACGATGATACAACACTAATTAATATGCAGAAGATTCCAGACGAAATTAGCATATTCGCGAATCTTCACCTAAGTCACGCAACAATTTTTCGTAACACAATAACTAACCCATTACCTATTTCATCAATTTTTACTTTTTCATCATATAGGACTACAGCATGAACATTAAAATTCTGTGCTGCACCAGCTGTTAATCGATATCTGAAAATAAGTTGTTTTGGATCTCTTGTCACCTTTTCTGGTTGATATTCTAGATTGAAATAGACAAGAGGATACAATGAATTGTAATTTGCAAGGTTCAATTGTGTACCTGTATTGTAATCATTCTTCCTCATAACATGTGCCATCAAATCATTGAAAATTCTTACTTTTGAGGTCCCATCGTATTCAGTTTCGGGTAGATAAAAGCCGTTGCCATATTCTAATCTGCAATTATTTAAACTAGCATCATCTAGTAAAAATGTATTCATCGTATAAGGACTCCTTTCATTTTGTCTCTGACCATTTGAATTACGATAAGACTTTTTTAGGTAGACAAAAACATGTTTTGCATTATCGATGGCAGCACTAATTTGGAAATAGCCACTTCTAGTAGGTGGTGATACTTCATACATCACTCTCATATATTTCCATTGTGTTTCTTTCAAGAATCCATCAACTTTTCTAGGATCCGTTCCATTAGCCATGTGAATCAATTCATCGTCATTTTGAAGTTCAATGATAAATTGCAACTGCATTTGAACAAACCTTTTTTCTCGGAACTCTTCCACAAACCTGTATCTGTTCAGAGGAATGATAACATTAACTTGTGAGGGTGCATCTCCAGCTGCATTTGACGAGTTAATAGCCTCCGTGCTTCGTAGCCAGCGTTATTATTAACTGTTCTAGCATTTGTGTCTAAATAACAAAGATTGTTTTTCGCAACACTCCTTCAAAAATCATCAGAGTATTCCAAAAGATTCTCGACGAAGGTAACATTATGAAGATTGTCAGTGTCATACACAATTTTACCAATGTGATCCACTGATTACTGTTATTCGATCAGCATAATAATGAGTTCCCTCGGCTAATTTCTGAAGTTGAAACTGAACATCATACCAATCGTAAAAAGCAGATCGGTCATTGATAGTAAACTTGTATCCATTTTTGGCCTGATGTTGATTATTCTGAGGTATTCTGAGGACATAATCTGATTGATAGCGTACTAATTAATTTCGTTGTAAGAATTCGTTTGATCTAAAGGCCATTTATATAATTAAATTATATTATTTTCTTCCTGATCCTGAAATTAGACGATTGATAATATCATCTGTTGATTCTTCAGATATGGTTTGCATAGGTTGTTTTTGTATATGCTAATTTTCTTTGTTTTCCAAATTTGTTCTTCAATTTACTCATAATAAAATCACCGCAAGTTTCGTTCCTAGTCGTTCTGATCCGCTCTTGATTGCTTTTGTTGCCAACGGCTTGAAAATACTTTTTAATGGTTTTGTAATTGTTTGACAAATACCGCTTCCTTTAAATATGTTATCTACTAAAATTCCATTTCCTTTATGGTTGTAAATGAGCCTTCCTAGTGATAAATGGTATATCCTTGTGAATTCATATGGTTTCATTTTATAGTATTTGGTTATATTATTTGATTCTTTTCAGAATAAGAGAAAATGCTGTATCGGCATTGTTTAAATTAACACTTCTCCGTTTACCGTCTGTAACATAAATTTTCTTACTACTAATTGTGTTTTTGTTAACAGGATTGTAAGCTATCCTTCTTGGTTCTTTAGTGAAACTATAAGATTGCCTCAAATCTCCTGTCCCAAAAGAGTAGATAATATCAGATTGAAAACCATCTACAAGACTATCATTCACCAGGTCACAATGCACATTCAAGATTTCTGTATTTTGTGCTAAATTTAACGTCCTGACGCCGATATTAACTGTATTTTTTAAAATAACTTTACCAAAGCCTATCAAATCATAAAACCGAGCTGGTAATTTTTTTTAACCGTATAACTGCTCTGAAAGTCGGCTCGTCAAATTCCAGCGTAATAGGATATACGTCTTTGCCATCACCTTTAAAAACAGTCATCATAATTCCACACACCTTGATTAAACTCGATATTATTATTATTATATCCAGCACTGATATTCGTCCATGTGAAGCTCATAGTGATAATACGGTTCAATCCTATCATGTACTCATGATTTTTGTCAGAAATTAACGGCGGATTAAAATGGGTCACGAAATTACCTAGTCTATTGTTTCCATCCATTATAAGATGATAAAAATATCTCTCTTTCCAGTGATGTAATATGATTGGATTATTTAAAATATGTTTTGTACAGTTTTTCATGTTGAGCTTTATTTCTTGCTGATGTTTTTAATAGTGTGTCCAATAATGTGACGCCCATGTTTCTCATATTAATTGATGTGTTTCCGGCCATTATTTCTCCAACTATAATTTCCAATTTTCTTAAAAGTTGTTTTCGATCATTAAAATAGAGTACATTTCCACCTCGTTTTGTTTTTCTTCCAGCGCCTTTCATTGTTGCAGCTTTTTTTATAAAAAATTATATATTGATTTAAAACAGCTCTTGCATTATCTACTCTTTTATATTCCATTTGTTTTTGCGCATCATTTATTTTACCTTTGTTGTAAGCTCTAGATACTTGAGCCTTATAACCTTTCAACTGGTATTTTTTAGATTCAGAATCTTTGATGACTTTGTTATTTGAATAATTCTTTCTCAATGTTGGCGTCATATCTTGCTGACTAAGTTGAGCTTCTACATCATCATAATTCAATAAACCCATATCATCAAGTATCATGTTAGTATTGTCTTCTTCATCCAAAGCATAATCAATATCCTCATCTTCATATCCCGGAGGCATTTCTTGTGGTTCTTCAGACAAATTTCAGGATCAATATGTTTCTTTTTCCCCTGAAAGAACACCTTTTAATGATTCTTCATATAATGGAGGTTTGAGCACTATCTGTTTTTGGCTATTCAATCACCTTCATCAAACAGATCCGCCAACCCATAATCCGGTACTTCATCTTCAGTGGCAATTCCATAATCTGGGACCTCTGTTTCTGACCGGGTATTTTCAAATTAGTCAATGCAACATCATCCAATTTGGTATTTGTGTTGCCCCTTCATCCAATTTATTTCTCAAAATTGTTTCATTCACCAGATTTATTTTCTTACCAAGCTCACCTTTCTTTTTTGCAAGTTCTTTCCATTTATGTAAACTCATTTATTATACAATTATATTACATAAAACCGAAATTTGAATCCTTGTTCAATAATGATAACACAATACAATTGAATGCAAGTCATTGCTGTATTTTTGAATTTCCAAGTACTAATGAACAATCTTTAATCTGCTGTGAAAATGGTATTTCCAAAAGTGACTATAAAAAAGCAACACAAGAACCATTTAGTTTCCTATATATTGACAAACCAAGAAAATTCATAAGGAAAAACTTTGATGAAACAATTGTATAAAGATATTATGTAATGAGTTATTCAAACGGATTACTACCAAATGATTATTTTCATGAATTCAGCGGTGGTGTTGCGGGAAAAGGCGGTAAAGACGAACGAGATGGTATAGGGTTCAAATTAAGGAGGCTGGAAAGGGTTTTAGCTGCACGCGCGCACGCAATCTTCACACGCCATAACTAACATGCACGCGTCAGCTGAATAAATCAAAATCAAGCATACCGGAAGTTAAATACTGCGTGAAATCACTCGAACCGGAAACAAAATCTGCGGAAAACATTTGTTTTTAGCACGAAGTTTTGCTCTGTGACCTATCTTGATTTTTTGCATGCGTGTACCATTCGCGTTGGTACTTCAAATATAAAATTTTGGGGGGAAATTATCCAGTAGAATTTTTTGTAAACCATAAAACGCGGTTTTTAAAAATATATTAAATTATACTAGATAAATTGTTTTCATACTGCCTGAAAGGTTAAAGCATTTAGGGAAATTTCCAACAAAGAAATAAAAACGGTAGGTCACCGAATTAGTTTTTCAGATAATTTTCAAAAACTGACATTTATTTTTGTGGACCTGGGGCGTTGCCATGGTAACCAATATGATGTCACAAGCTTCCATATAATATAGCCCAAAAATACAGTTCCAAGGAGACATATAATTTGCCTATACTATTAAATATCCTTCTTTGTAACCTTTTATTGTTTCGCAAACTCTACATGAACGAAAAACCCTTTCTAGCCTCCTTAACAGACGATGGTGATTATGATATACAGAATAAATACTAGTAACTTGATACTGGGTTGAATTCTTGTCTCAAAACAGACGGCTCAAATCAAATGCTTGCTTATATGAATATGGGAAATCGGAGAATTTATATTCTTGGTTATGGTCTGACGAATGATGCTGCTGCAAGTGTTCTAAATTTAAATACCGGTCTGGCAAGAAAACCTGATATCAACCAAGTGATTCTAAGACATGGTTCTAATTTCATGACGGGTACTCTAAACATGAACGAAGAAAATATTTCTATTTGAAAAATCCATCCTTAGCTCATCATGCTGTTAACAAATCATGGGTAGAAGGTAAATTGTTAGATTACCTACAACATAATGGTGAGACTGGGCTTTCTTATGATCTAAACTGTAATAACTATAAAATTATAAATTTAAAAGATTATGATTCATCAGACACAAATGATTCGGATGCTGTTAATTTAAAATATATGAAAGATAATTATCTAAATAGAACAACACCTATTCTTCAGGGTGATTTAAGTGCAAACAACAACGCAATCATCAACCTGTAGCTCCACCTGAGAACAACGGAGACAGTACAAGCAAGGGGTATGTGGATGAGAACTTTCTTCATATCGATGGTACGAATAGAATGATCAGTGCTGTAAATGTGAGGTTTTTAAATCGTGAGGTAAACGCTTCGAACACAAATCTATTTACTCAATTAACAGCAAATTACAAAGAATACGTTAATGACTCTCCTGTCAATCCATCAAATTTGAAAAACGTTTTTGCTCATCTTATGGAAGATACTGATGATCCGAGTAGCGAGACAGACCATATTGACATGACCGGCATCGTGGACTTTCAAGGGTCAGGACATAGAATTAACAAAAAGTGTTATAGGTTCACTCTTGGAGCACCAGGAGCAACAAATTACAGAGAACGAATCGGATTTAACCTTTATCCACTAGGTCATAATGGTCATTAAACCATACTATCCTCCTATAATGCAAAACGTTTCTGTAACAGCAAGTATCGGTGCAGTGAAGTGTAGTAAAACAAGTATCATCTATTATTAACCCCCATGGGTCAACTTCAGGTTACAGTAAAACATTAGTGCAAATCAATGCTTTAAGAACAGGTCTTGGTACTGATTGTATATATTTTGATATGCATGGTACAAGGTCCAATACCGATAATGTAGGTCATATAGCAATTTATGGTGTTTCAGGATTGCATAATAGTATTTCTCCGTCTATCTCTGATCAAGCTTATGAACTAGAAAATGGTAATATGACAATGCAAACCAACTTGGATTTAAATGGACATAGTCTGCAAGATGGTAATACTCCTCTCTTTAAAGAAAAAGATGGGAAAATGGAAATGAAATGTGATTTTGATCTAGCTGGGAAAAAGGTATTGAATGGAGTAGATGAGATTTGGAAATTTGGAAATTTGAAATGGTAACATGAAATTGTATAAAAGTTTGAAATTAAGTGGAAATGCAATACTTCATGGTGAAAATGTTTTGTTTGCATATAGAGACAATAAAATGAAAATGTATCAGAATATAGATTTAAATGAAAGAGATATTATTGGACTACCTTTCTTAATCAATGGAAGGTATCAAGGAGATATTATTGCGGAAGTATATCATACTTTGAGAGCAATTTGTTCCTTTCAATTTTAAAATAGATATAATTCATTTTTTATATTGGCAATACAACTCAAAATAACTTCTCGTTACAAGGTACAAAAATCGGATAACAATTGGTCTGCAACTAGTGTGGGCTCATACAATCTTAATATTACTCCTTATAATGTTATTGAAATCAATACTAACATCTATAAGCCTAAAGGTCTTTGAAATTTTGATTTCAGATTCCCATTTTCTGAAACAAATGTTACCTGTTACATTTGATTGTTTTTAAAGCAAAGAAATGAATATGAACAAATAATATAGGCAAAAAAGGAAAGTCCTCGATTTCAATCATGTGGATAAAATAATGGTACATTCACAAAGCAATGCATCAACACTTCAAACGATTAAATCTTGTCTTGAGTTTATCATCATCGGGATTAACAGCTCTCAGTATTGTTGTTGGAGGGGTAACTTTAAATGTACCAGTTCACGCAATGAAATTATACATGAAAATGAATGAACGCATGGCTGAACACAAAACCGCTAACATGATCGCAATTTTTACAAAGAATTTGATGATCATTGTTCGGAAGCGATTACGGAAAGCTCTTCGAAAAACCAAACTCGTTTAATCGGCCAAGCAAAACAAACCCCCAAACAGTAACGTGGCTAGAAAAACTTACAGCTTACACAAAATCCTCCAAGAAAAGACTGCTCTGAAAAAAGTTCAGTCGCACACGTCATAATCGTAGGCTTCACTTACGCAATAACAAATTTAAAAATATATCTTAGCTCTTGCGCGCGCTCTTTCGCGCGCAACACGCGGTCAGTTACTGTCTTCTTAACAATCATCTTCAGTAATTTCCATATTTAAACAGCATTTATCATCTTTACTAGTATTTCGAGACTGTAATCGGCAGAATGGTTCTCCTGATTGAATCATGTCATCATGTATAATTTTATTGCACAACATATTTTATACAATAGTATAACATAACATTTCTTTAAGTCATTTTTATAATAGTGACTGTTTTTTTAATGATTCTTTCCTTTTTCTATTGGCTGTCATATAGAATTAAAATCCTATATGTCAGATCATAGATTTTTACTGAACCTAAAATTGAGCACCTAAATTTGACTACCTAAATCGCAGAAGCTAAATCACAGCAGATAAATACAGTTGGAGAATTTTCTGGCCTTGGGATTTCTGACCTTTGGAGCAGTTTTTGGATTTGTGCGTTGGGATTTCTGTCTTTCGATTTCTCAGATCTGTATAAAATGATCTGGTACCGCCAACTATATAACTACTAAATAAACTGTAGTGAAACGTGACACGGTTAATGCAACTTGGAAACGGCGCTCATCCTTCAAAGGTTACTGAAAGGTTACCGCCTTTTGAATAGAAATTGGCCGTGACCAATCACTGTGCAGCATGTGGCTTCGCGCGATATATAAGTAGCGAAGACAGAGCAGCGAGAGTGTTAGCTAACTACCAAGAGGTTATTCCTTCAGAAATTAATTCCCCAAACGAAACAAGCATCGAAAAGCCCAGTACCATTTGTAAACTTACCAAGCGGAGCTGAGGATATAAATCACCCGGACATCGCTTGGTGTTTTTTTCAACCAATTTTGTGCCCAGAAGATAAGCGACAGCATGGAAAACGAAGAATTTTAACATTAAAAGTGAGCTATTGGATAGGCATTTGGAAAAGAACAAAAACCTTTTTTTAGTCGAAACCAGTTCGGATAAAATTCATAACAAAACGTAAGGAAGCAAAGAACGATGCGAATGTTTCTTCGATGTTTCTCGCAGAAACTGGAAAAATAAGACAACAAACATAACTTCTAGTAACCTAGACAAATCTCTAATCAATTTTCTTGACTTACAATGTCCATATAAAAGACAAAACAGGAGTACTAACCTGTGGACAGTTCAGGTGAGTCAAGAATCACTCCGAACGCAGAACTTACATAATAGCCGTCATTTCACACAAAACCATTGCTTTGCTAAGGCCCGGTTCAGACGCCGTACTTCAGCCGAGCCGAATCAAATTCAATGATTAGGCCGACCTAAATAATTAATCCCGGCTGAATTGATTCAGACGCCGAACTTTATTCGGCCGAAAATAATTCACTGAAGAAAATTAAGATTCGGTCAACGAATTAGCATACAGTTGTTAATATGGCGCACGCCGAGATCTGCAAACAAGAGCCTTTCTTCGGCTCAAATGCTAGAAAAACAGTGCAAAAAGAAGAATGATGCAAACCATCTCAGAGCTTGAAATAATTTCCCGGCTAGCGCCGGTCAAGTTGTCCGGTCAAATCTGTTTTTGCTCGCTTTATGTTCAAGGAAATCGCGATCATATTGAAATGCAAATACACAACATGAATTTAAAAACAGAGTAGACCGTTTTGAGCTGTCCAGGTTTAGTATGTTACAGTTTAAAATTTCACTCGGGATTTCACTTCTAGAACGCGGTCAACGGTCGTCATGCTTCTGTGAGTTCTCTTTTCACGCATGAAATGTCATGTTACAGCCAATCATAAGCGCCGTTATACTGAAAAATACGTTAACATAATTTATGCATTCAGTTCGGCTCATGTGAAGTACGGCTGAAGTACGGCGTCTGAATCAATTGGGAACGGCTGATTTAATTTAGATCGGCCGAGTCAATTAATCCCGCCTGGCTCAGCCGGGAAGAACGGCTGTAGACCGGCTTTGATTCAGACGCCGTACTTCACATGAGCCGAACTAAATGCATAAATTATGTTAACGTATTTTTCAGTATAACGGTGCTTATGATTGGCTATAAGATGACATTTCATGCGTGAAAAGAGAACTCACAGAAGCATGACGACCGTTGACCGCGTTCTAGAAGTGAAATCCCGAGTGAAATTTTAAACTGTAACATACTAAACCTGGACAGCTCAAAACGGTCTACTCTGTTTTTAAATTCATGTTGTGTATTTGCATTTCAATATGATCGCGATTTCCTTGAACATAAAGCGAGCAAAAATAGATTTGACCGGAAAACTTGACCGGCGCTAGCCGGGAAATTATTTCAAACCCTGAGATGGTTTGCATCATTCTTCTTTTTGTACTGTTTTCTAGCATTTTGCGCCGAAGAAAGGCTCTTGTTTGCAGATATCGGCGTGCGCCATGTTAACAACTGTATGCTAATTCGTTGACCGAATCTTAATTTTCTTCAGTGAATTATTTTCGGCCGAATAAAGTTCGGCGTCTGAATCAATTCAGCCGGGATTAATTATTTAGGTCGGCCTAATCATTGAATTTGATTCGGCTCGGCTGAAGTACCGTGTCTGAACCGGGCCTAAGAAGATACAAATCCTGAGGGGCCTTGATACTATTTGCCAGTTTTGGTTTCTATCAGCGGCAATGGTTTATGTACCAGTGTGTGCTACAAACTACAGATTCTCACAGTTATTTGTTGTATTCATCGTCACATCCATCACATGTCAAGATCCCCATTCCTTAATCTCAATTTCTTAGACTTCGACGGCTATGTGGTCATGACTCTGATTTTTCCAGCCAATCAGAGGAGATGGGCCAGTTCTTCGAAAAACGTGGCTATCCTGTCCCTGTTGTCAAAGTGGGCCATCATCGCGCCCAACAATGAGATCTACAGTCAGAATTTCATTCACCCTCACTTTCCATCCTCATAATCACGAAGTCAAAAGTCAAGACTGGTAGAATCTTTTCTAACCTCCATTTCATTTCGTTCAAATGCGACAAAAACGTAGAGAACTTTTTAGTTAGAAGCGCACTCAAAACTAACTTTGAAATGCACGCACTCAAGATGCAAAACTTGTCCTTTCATCCTTAACACTAGCAAAATATCGGGACCTAAGCGATCTTTTAAGATCATCGATCGTTTCACATGTACCTCCGCAAATTTCATTTATTCCATAACCTCTAATTTATGCAACAAGTTATACATTATGTTCAAGTTCACACTGCAACCAGGTGGGCAATCAGACAGGGTTTGATGCTACTCTGGTTTGAAAATTGATGAATGTACATTGGCAGACGACTAGGAAAATTAACAACTCGTTGCTGTTGGACATGAAATATGTAGAATTAATGAATTTCTTACTTTCAGAGTTCGCCAAAAAACATCAGGGAACTGAAGACAAGGGTTTGTTCTGGGAAATGATTAAAATGGAAATCAGAGCATTTGCAATAAAATTTTCGAAAAAAAAAAAGCAAAAGCAAGTGTGACGAAGAGTCTGCCCTTTTGTCGGAGATGATCAAGCTGCAGTGCATGCTCCAGACAGTGTGCAGTGATTCCCTAAGGAGTGAATTAGAAAGAATAAAAACCAAACTTTCAAAAGTAGCAAGTGTCAAGACGCGTGGCACGATTATACGTAGCAGAGCGCGCTGGTATGAACATGGCGAGAAAAAACAGTAAGTATTTCTACCATTTATAAAAAACAAACCAAAGGAAAAAACACGTAACGTCCTTAAAAGTTAATGATCACGCAAAATTAACCGACCCGAAAGAGATTCTTGAGGAGGAAGAGCGCTTTTTGAAACAGTATATACATCAAAAAACACGAATCCAAACGGCTCGGAGTTTATCAAATTTTTTAATACGGAAAATGTATTATCAGAAGAGACTACAAATAATTGCGAAGGTATTATGTCTATTGATGCATGTAAACAAGCGCTTATGACGATGGAAAACAATAAAATGCCAGGTACAGATGACCTCACTAGTAGTTATGGGGGCTCATCCAGCAAGTAGCCAATCAGGAGCCGAGGCATTGTTTAAACAGGGCGTGGCTCTTTTTGCCGAGGAACCAGGCCTGGGGGTTCTATTGTGCAATCCAAGATCATGTCATGTCTTAGGTTAGCAAGACGGTAGAACGTTACTGTTCT
>CAOKRL010000077.1:22500-24723 GCA_948470475.1 Galaxea fascicularis | reverse complement strand
ATGTTTTACTGTTTAACGGTAAAGCGTTATAGTACGTTTTCCCATTCACGGTCACAAGTGAATGCTAAATGTAAAGAAAGAGAATAGAAGGCAATGCAGGGATTGATCTGAAAAACAAAACATAGGAATCTACCTGGAAGTGAATAAAGTTACCCTAATGTCAGCATAGAAGGTCCAGAAATTTGATCTTATGCCAGCCAATCCAAGAAATCAAATGAGATGCTAGTTACAGGTTAGGATCTTGTTCATTGGGTTTGATCCTGTATAAGATCCTACTGCACAGGGTAGGATCTTGTGTAAGATCCTGCACTTTTGGTAGGATCCTGTACAAGATCCTCTGCTTTTGATAGGATCCTGTATGAGATCCTGCACTTTTGGTAGGATCCTGTACAAGATCCTGCACTTTGAACCATGTCCAGCATGCCTAATAATATCATTTTTACAGCTGTAATTCAAGGTACATGTATTCAATCTCCTTTGATTTTGGATGTAAAAAGCTTAATATACTTTGATGTTTTCTCCTGAGGTGAAAAACAATTTGCCAAGCCCACCAAAACCCAAAATTTAAAACAAAAGTGCAGAGACATGATTTGTTTCTATCATTTCAATTATACACAAGCAATGAGTACAGTACTGATAGGCATAGCTTGGCTTAGCTCTCTTACATATTCTTAGGTCAGCTGTCTTACCCATTGCTTAAGGTCAGCTATCTTACCCATTGCATGAAAATGAGGCTTTTTATGGCAGCCATCTTGGTAACAGCCTTCTCAAATTATTCCTTGTGTACCAGTATGTATGTAACCTAATTTATGATGGAAAGAACCACCAGGAAAAGAAAAAGAGTTGATGATCTTGACAAAGTAAAGCCAAACACTGCCAAAAAGTGAAGACAAAGGGCAAAAAATAAAAAAAAAGATGAAGCCTGACTCATGGAGGTTAGACGAAAGGACAGAGAAAGAAAGCGGCTAAGTCGACTAGCTAGAAAGAAGCACCTTGACAGTCACCCACACTTGAAGAAAGCAGAACAAGAAAAGATAAAGCTTCAGATGAGAAATAACAGATTGAAGATAAAATCAAAAGAAATCAGTTCTCAATAAACCCTTCTCCAAAATGGGGCCGACCGGGGGAGGACTGGAAACTGGGGGTACGGAATAATATTTGCAAGATGGCGGAAAGCATGGAAGATGGGATGCAACAGAACGCGAATTTCATTACAGATGTTTTGGATTGCACAAGCAATTGGCTTGAAAACAAAAAGGGAAAGAGAAAAGGCGACAACTACTTCCTGGAAACGTACCTTGAGGACGTTACATTGTTGTTTTCAGCTGATTGTTGCGTCGTAAAAGCAAACTGTTATCGCTCAATGAGGAAGACTGAAGCTCCTCACTCCCTAAGAATAGTATTTGATAGCAGAGAAGTTGGCTCAGAGGCTGCCACTCAGTGTTCATGTAAAACTGGAACAGGAAAATGCCAGCACTTAGCAGCATTATTTACCCACGTAATGGGAAAACTGTGTGATGATGACTCGCCAACTTCGCATCTACAACAGTGGCATAGAACTCGAGGCCCTTCACTGGAACCACAGAGATGGTTTGAATCCGAGTTTGTAAATCCACGCATCGATCGCACACCTCGTGAAATGGCCCCAAAGACTGTACAAGAGTATCTATATGATCCAAGACCTGTCGAGCAATGAGTTACTACAGAGACAGATGTTAAAAAACTTGGACAGAATATGTCTGTTAACGACCCTACCACTTATGCTTCTTGGCTCCAATACTCGAATTCAGTGAAGTACCAGTCTCTTCCACGGGGAAATTTCTTAAAGGGAAGTCCGTTAGCAAGTCAGTTAAGAGATGTCTATCCCCGTAGCGTAGTAGAGACTATTTATAGTGAAGACCTAGAGGGAGTGTTTGTCTTCCCTGTAGAAATAATTAGTTTACCAGAAGATGTAAGAAAAGGTCCACCACCTTCCCTTCCAGACGAAGAGAACGCGTTTCTAGCAAACATTATTTTATCTCCAGAAACGGCCATTGACATCGAAAAAAACACGAGAAGTCAGTCGAGCTGCTCAGCTTGGTATCAAGAGCGGGCATTTAGAATCACTGCCTCAAGATTTGGAGATGTTGTTTCTAGAAAAGCCTCAATTAATGACAAATTCTTACATAGTCTATTAAGTCCACTAACAAAGGTGCAGACTCAGGCCATGAAATATGGATTAGA
>CAOKRL010000077.1:0-20000 GCA_948470475.1 Galaxea fascicularis | reverse complement strand
GTCAGGAGATAGAGGCTGTAAAAAATAAGCTTGTTGAGGCTGTGAGTTGCGGTGAATGCGATGAGA
The DNA here is from genome assembly GCA_948470475.1 of Galaxea fascicularis. Classification (NCBI taxonomy): domain Eukaryota; kingdom Metazoa; phylum Cnidaria; class Anthozoa; order Scleractinia; family Euphylliidae; genus Galaxea; species Galaxea fascicularis. The sequence goes on along the minus strand of CAOKRL010000077.1, from coordinate 19,934 downwards.
AGCCTAGCTGTATAACCCAACACCCGGGTTTTCATCCAGTATGCATTAATAGGTGGGTCCTTCAGACAGCTTGGTATCAATACAAGCAGCAATACAAAGAGCCATACGAAAGCCCAGAGGATAAACTTTACAGACACATAGCCTACAAGCAGCTTGCACGATGGTGCTGGGGAATTTTGGGGAAAGAAATAAGGGTAGTGCTTTCATCCTGTGCTGTTATGTGTATCAGGAGCTTCTATCCTCCACCCAGGCTGGAAGAAGAGTTTGTCTTTAAAGGTTTCCGGTATGCAGATGAGTGATATGTTGTATCCTTATTGTGCCATAAAAAGCAAAGACTGTCACTGAAATCTGTATAGGTATTAGTTATTTTGAAATGCAGCTGTTTTCTGTTTTTGAGTGAGTGGGAAGTTTGAATTGTGTTTAATTTTGATATAGATATATGCATTGTAATTAGGCATGTAGTATACTCACTCTTAGGCCTGATATTCAATACAGGTCACTGATAGAAGGATAACTGGGATATCATTAGCCATTATTAATGTGGCTTGAGAGTTAATAGTCAGGTCACTCTATTCCAGTGTTACCTGAAAAATGTTATCATGATCATCACTACATGTAGTTAACCCTGATGCTTTTTCCCACTTCACCACTACAGGAAATGTTCTTGGCCATTATTTTGACTTGGAAATACTATCTTATAATTTTCAGTCGCTAAGTTCTGAAATTTGTTAGCACAAGAAGTTATAAACAAGATGACTGTGTGTAGTGGTGTCCCCCTCCCATATTATTCAACTTTTGCAAAAATTCTTAAATTTCTTCTATGTACATTAGTTTACAGTTTGATGCTCAAGTAGCTTATACTTTGATAAGATCACTAGCCTATTGTTAAGTCGAAAAGAAGTACGTTGTATACTTATGAAGAGTTGTTTTATCTATTACAGTGCGACCACTTGAACCGGGCCACTCCGAACAAAGTTAACCAATCAAAGCGTCAATTGAGAACAAAGGATGGCTTCTTTTTTTGTAAACGGGCCAATGAAACTCAAGAAAGCAAACAACGGTTTAACAACAAAAATTGGAAACCCAACAAAGTTGCGTAAGGTTGCGGACGTCTCAGGAAACTTGGTCAATTTTTGATTGGCTCGTTTCGATCCTATTTTTTTGGCTTGTGAATTCATGTTAACATATCTCAGGCGTTTATACGTCTCAGTCTGGTCTTAGTCCACTTGGCTAGTTATCCGAAATGTGTTCCGAAGTCTATCAGTGGCTAAAGAGTATTTCCAGTGGTTTGAACTTAGAAAGATTAGCCAAAGAATTTGAGATTAGGGGCTTCTCGAGCCACCAATCCTTGAAGTACCTTCAGAAAGAAGATCTTGATGCTTTCTTCCCTTCACCACAAAAACTTCTGTTGGCTGAAAAGCGCATTCTCCAGGAGGAGATAAACAAATTGAAAGAACCAAATTTACCACCACGTGAACTTTTCCCACCACTTCAAGTTTCAAGACAAGCATTTCCTGCAGCAGCAACACAGTCGTTCAACGATATATCTTCGAGCTTGCTACCAGAACTGGTTGCGACTTCAAGTACAGATTTAATTCCCGCAACACAACACTTCCAAACACCCCTAAATGGCGGCTCGAAACCTGAACCAAGTCAACCGACAAGCTCAAGTTATCTGGATAAACGGCAGTTTCAGCTTACCCAGGATCTTCAAATGATGCAGGTACAGTTAGATAGTGCAAAACAACAACTGGCCCTTCGTAAAAAGGAGATTGCAGAATGCGACACCATTGCAGAAAAGCGCGCCAAAACCTGCTCCGTTTGCCATTTACCAGGTCACACAAAGCAGACATGTAAGAAAGGATTGTGTCTCGGCGTCCATTCCTGCAAACTACCTGCCAAGCACCCAGAAATTAATAAAGAACTGCAAGAACTGAAAAATCTAATCAAGGAATTGGAAAAGAAGGAGGTGAAGGCCAAAAACGATTTAGAAATTTTCAGTAGCGCAAGGCAGAGAGCGGCATCTAGTTTTTTTGCAGTCATGCGGCCGCGCCTTCGTAAACAAAATCAAATAAAATATATTGACAGATCAGCCCTCGATAAGGATCTGTTAGTCCTAAAGAAGGCACTGGGAAACAAAATCCCACTGAATGAATCGACGGACTGGGAGCTTCCTCACATAATTGAGCGTTTCAAACACACAAATTTCTTAAACTGAGTTTGTGTGCATTTACTTGTGGATAACTGTTTATCGTTTTGTATGAAGTTCAGTCATAGGAGAAAAATGTTGTGATCACTGACACGGTATACTTTTAGAAGGTGATTTCCATTGCGTTTAGGTCGTAATTCACGGCTTATAAGTAACTGTCTTATAAGTAATTATCATGACTGTTTAGTCCCGTTATACAGTGCGACAGTGTGAGTTGCAAATGAAAGCAAATAAAAGTTGTAATTTCATTCCGACTCTATGGTACCCCCTTTTGTATGCGTATATAAAAAAAGTGGCGTCCTTTCGAACCTTTTTTTTTTTTGACGCACTGAACAGGCTTCTTATGAACGTAAATAACTCCCCCGCCCTCCCCTCCCCGCCTTCAAAAACAAAATGGTCTGTCCCTAAATGGGAAACAAACTGATCACGGATAGTCGACTTTAGCCTTGTACGGGCAAAAGAAATTACCATTTACAAAATGTAGGATTTCCTTTGTCCAAAAATGTTTGATAAAATGTGTGCAACTGTGAATTTGATCATATTCACGACCCCACAGAGGATACTACTGGGTTTTGGCGGTAGCGCATTATTCCAGTGAATAGTCCTTGAACTTTGCCCAACAAGATTCTATTAGTTTCAAAGAATAATACAGTCTAGCTCTGACCGCAAGACTTGATATACTTTCTATCAACTACGATTATTTCCAGTGAAATGACATCATAAGTGGCCATCCACCTAGTCTGAAGGAGATGGAATCATTGTTCCTTGCAAGTACAATAAATACTGAGCTCCAGAAGATGAACAGGTACGGAGTTCAGCCGATTTTGCAAGACGTAATACATTTTATCCCTAACGGATACATTCAGCTGAACTAGCAGATGTGAAGTTGGAGGATGGAAACATGATTCAGCTAACTTTATCAGTTTACAGCGCTCTTATAGACTGATAAATAAAGCTGTATAAAGACACATGGACAACAAAACTACTGTCATTTACTGAAATTACAAAATGTATCCACAATGTCTGAAAATATTGATGGAATTCTGCTGTGTGATTTGTTCGCACGCTAAAAGAATAGAATATTCTGTTTGATTTTCGGCTAGTTCTTGATGGCAATTCAAGAAAGCTTTGATTTGCCGAAAGCAAAACTCGCAGGTATTAAAATGTGGCGAATAGGGAGGCTGGAACAAAACATGTACTCCACATTCCGCCAACATTTCTCTTAGGACTGGTTCTGTGAAGTGTCCATGATGGAATCCACAGTTGTCCATGATAACTGTGTCTCCTCGCTCTAGAATAGCAGAGCCGTCTGCCCTGGTTACATTCAATGCTTCCTCGAAGAAAAACAACAGTTCAAATCCATTTGAAGCACCATCTGTAACGTTCACATAGTCTATTCCCTGCATCGAGTGTAAAAGGTTGATGGTAAAATTAGCATTTGATGCGTATCTCTGAATTTCATATGCTGGCTCTCCGAGCACTGCATTTCCATAACGACGGTTCATTGTAGTTTTCACGACACTACTTTTGTCAAAGAAATGGATTGTCGTTGGTGGCAAGTCGCTTATCTGATCCAGGAAAAAGTTAGTGTGTTCAACATTTATTGCATTTTTTGCTTCTAATGGTACCTGTTGAATCTTTTTCTTTGTCATGACAAGGTCTTCCCTTATACATTTTGAAATCGCTGACTTTGATGGTAGGTCAACCGGATGAACAATCCCGTCTAACAAAAGTCTTTGCTGCAGCTCTGAACTTCTAATGCTGGGTTTGCAGAGTTTTTCATTTTCTACATATTGCACTACATCTCCCCCGAGTTTTGATCGAGGTTGCGTTTCTCTCATTTTGGGCATAGACGAGTTGTTTTGATCATAGTCCCTCAAAACGTTTCGCACAAAGTGTCGACTACTTTTTACTTCATTTGCGATCAACTGTGGACTCATTCCATCATGGTGAAGGTCTAAAACACGCTCTCGTAGCAGTTGCGAAAGTCGACGACCATTATCATATATTCCCCCCACTCGATTCAACCTCAATTGAACGCAGTGGGTAAAGGCCATCGTCAAGATCTTAAGGCCGGTACACACGAGGGAGCTTGCTCCCGCAGCACGCTCCTGCAACACGCTCTCGGAGCAAAGCTCCCTTGTCTGCACCAACGATTTCTGGCGAAAAAATTTGTTGCGCAACAAAACTTTTGCTCCCGGGTTTTGCTCCCTCATATCAAACTGGTTTGATATGAGGGAGCAAGCTCCATGGGCAAATCTGCTCCACGAGTCTGTTTCAGGAGCAAGCTCCCTCGTGTGTACTGAAATTTGCTTGCCGTGACATGACGGGTTGTTTCATCATTCAGCTCCCTCGTTGTGTCCTTCGTGTGTACTGGTTGGGGTACTTACCTGGGAGGGTGTTTCGGGAGCGTGTTTCAGGAGCAAGCTCCCTGGTGTGTACTGGTTGGGGTACTTACCCGGGAGCGTGTTGCAGGAGCGTGCTGCGGGAGCAAGCTCCCTCGTGTGTACCAGCCTTTATAATTTACCGAAACCATTTGAAACCGTTGAAAAGCCGAAAAAAGTTTCAAAAGATAGGATTGAAACGAACCAATCAAAAATTGACCAAGTTTCCTGAGACGTCCACAACCTTACGCAACTTTGTTGGGTTTCCAATTTTTGTTGTTAAACCGTTGTTTGCTTTCTTGAGTTTCATTGGCCCGTTTACAAAAAAAGAAGCCATCCTTTGTTCTCAATTGACGCTTTGATTGGTTAACTTTGTTCGGAGTGGCCCGGTTCAAGTGGTCGCACTGTAAATCTTGAACGGTGTTGTTGTATTGTATCTGCCTTAGTTGGTGCAGGCTCCGAGGCAATGTTGTTTGGTAAATGAACAGGTGCAGGAAGGGCAACTGCATTTCCTTGCTCTAGGCGCTTTAAGACATCTGAAAGCAAACCTGACAAGTAGTCATATGACTTCTTCTCATTGATTGGTTTTACCACCCACCGCTTATTTGCTTTTGGAAAGCAAAGCTTGTAGCGCGCTGTGCCTGCATGTTCACCCGTCTTGACTGTAGCTTGACTGCGTTTGGTGTTGGCGTTGTTGTCAAGGGCTGCAAGCTGTGTCCTGGCAACCATCCCCTTGTATGAAAAGTGCTCTCGTTTTGAACAGTACTCAAGCATCATAGAGTGGTAGACCTCAATCTTTCCAGTATGACAGAAGTCAGTCAGTTTTGCTAGATCCTTAAGCAGTTTGGGATTTAGGACAACTCCTTCTAAAGCCAAGTGAGCTTGGGTACCTGGCTTGAGCCAACACACTTTCTTAGCTTCAGAGGGGGAGATGCGCCTGTGACAGCATTTGTGAAAGAGGGTGTTCCCTGACCACTTGTGCTTGTTTGCAACATGATCTAGCACTGACTTCCACTTCTCACGTAGCAGCTGAACACTACCATTGCAGGTTGCAGAAGACCACCATAAGTGGTTGGAGATAGACTGTATCCATGGCAACAGTTCCTCACAACCCTTTTGTTTGGCTTTGTTTGTGAGCTTTTTAACCACCCACTTTGAAAGATGCCAGACGTCATACTGATGATTGATGTCTGGATAGTCCTTGGACATGCAACTGCTGATGGACACATAGCGGTCTGTTGCAACCCTGCTTATCTTGACCCCATTACCCTCCAACAGTTCCATACATCGGGAAAAGCCCTCTTTCTCCATAGCATTAGATGATGAAACCTCTGATACCTGGACTACATTAAAAGCTACAACACTGCCAGTGTCCTCATCCATCAAGGTGTACGTACCATATTTAGCTGAATGTCCTGGGCTATCGCATCGTCCATCTCCATTCAGATTTATTACCTCCTGAGAGGTGAGTTGATCAATTTGATTAGTACATTCAGCTTCCCATGCCTCATTAATAACTGGAAACAAATATTTGGCTTGTGTGTCATAAAAGACACTTTCACTGAAAAACTGGAGGTTGAGACATGAGGCAAGGTGACTGATACTTGAGAAGGTGTTTCCTGTGAACAAAATTGCTGCTGCCATTAATAAATTTCCCAGAGGTTTCTTTTTAACAACTGGCTGAGATTCCCATGTTTTTTTGTGCCCTCTGTGGCACGTCAACTCAACTAACAACATGCTTCCCACTGTTCTTCTTGTTTGTTGGATGACAACATCTCCACATTGTGGACACCTTTTTAACAGCTCATCAAGACATGAATTAAAGACCAAAAATTTTTTTCGTACTCAGGAGAGTGACTTTCCAATTCATTTTCAGATATTATGTCATCATCAATATTAAGTTTCTCATCATCAGATGGTTGCCAATGGGGGTCTAGGGTTTCATCATCTTTGTCGTCATCATTATCATCATCACCATCATCCATGTCAGTCTCATGGCCATTAGCAACAGTTCCAACCTCAGTTGGGATACCTTCTACCTCATGCTGTGGGGGTAAGGGAATGTCACTGCAACTGTCAGCATCATAGGTGGGAAATATCAAATTGTGGGGTGCATGTGTGAAATAATTATGGTCATGAGAAACTTTCCACTCTGCTTGTGTTGAAGTAGGTGACTCAGCATGAAAAGGCAGGGAGGCTTCTGTGTTTTTATTATCACAGGGAAGAGTGTTGGATGTTTCTGAGAATAATGAAGTTTGAACTGCGGTACTTTTCATAGTAACAGGTTCAAAACAGCATTGAATTCCCACATCATGCTGCCTTGGGCCTTCAGGGTAGTAGGGTTTGGAAGAATCATCAGCTAGTTCACATTTTTGCACTGTTAGCTCCTCTGATATTGTGTTATCATCCTTTTCAGCAGACAATAGTTCTTCAATAGCCTGGTAGAAAATAATTTTAAATTCACAGATACCATCATTATGTTTCTTTTCTTCCAAATTTTTATACGTGTTACAGAGATATCCGAATTCTAAATAAAGTGTTCAATATTCACACCAGTGACTTTAAAATTAAAGCCCATGGGCTCAATAACACAACCATTTTTCTAGTTCTGTTGTGACTGTTGGTTAGATGAAAAATGAAACCACAAGCACGGATATATAGCAACAAACAAACCAGAAAACCTTTATTTAGACATGTAGCTCATTTCTTAATACAGTACATTGTGTACATGCAAAGAAGCAAATTGAGTAAAAAAAATTCAAATTCATCGAATAAAAACATTTCCTTTTGCCTTTCAAAAACAGAATATGTCAAAAGTTACATGTATGGCGTTGCTCGAAAGGTGGTGGAAGGGCAAGAACAAATATGTTACACTGGAGTGTTTGGTTACAACTTCATTCATTCACTTCTTGAGCTGTGGTCCAATTTACAGCATACATTCAACGATTTGAAAGTCCGATTTATAAAATCGCCGCAAATTATAAAAAGTGTCACACTGTTGGAAAAACTGAAGCAATATTAAGCTTATTTGTTTTCATTCTCGCTAAATCGATGAGCGCGGTGCAGTTATGTGTATTAAAACCGACTGAAACCTATAACATCGGAATATGACGGACAGCCGAGTAACTACAGAATGCCCGTTATTTCCAGGCTTGTGTAAATACGTGTAAATTGCAAGCATGAAATCAAGTACTAACTTGGTGATGTCTTTGACGTTCAGGGCATTTTTCGGATGATAACCGCGGCTGTTTTGCCCCAGAATCATGTGCATACTTAAACACAGACGGTATAGCATTATCCTTCAAATGTCGCTTTCGTTTTTGCCCTGTTAATTGTGAGCGGAGATCAATCTCAAAACATTCTGGTAAGAAATGCTCACTGCAAACGTGGGAATATTCCAGTGGAGGCATATTTGAACGCTGTATCCTCGCCAGCCATGCCTTCGTTCGTTGTGGATCCTCCAGAGGAAACTGGTGGTAGCTCACCTTGTCTCCTCTCTTCTTGGTCTTCTGTGAATGATTGTTGCATCCAGGAACAACACAGCCCACCATTTTTTAAACCATGTACAATCGAAGAAGTAAACGCTAAAAAAAAAACCCTGGAAAGACGGTGTTAAATCCGAAAAGAAGTCAACAAGATATCGATGCGTGGTGGTGGCTTCGTAAATCCCGCGAAAAATCTATTGACATTGTTACGTCACAACTGACTGCTGACCAGTGTAAAAGGGCTCGTATTTCTCCAAGATGGTGGAAATCTATTTGAATTTTTGAGCGACTTCCAGGTAAAATATTTAAGCTGCAGTGAACGATCAGAACAAACCATAATTAAAATTGGAAACACGGAATGTTGGCCTACCAACCAAAAAAGGTTCATTTTTACCCCGGAGTTCCCCTTTAAATAATTGTAAAAACACATTCCAGTTAACAATACCTGTGTAAAATCGAAATAATTTGTTTTGGTTGTGAAAGTTTTCAGCAAAAGAACATACGTGTTTATCCCCCATGGAGGAACTGGCAACTTCCTGCTCTCGGTCTTGCTTCTCCTTTTCCAAACGCTCGATGTTTTCAGTAAGGTCTTTCAATTGCACATTTTTGTTTTGAAGATCAGTTTCCAGTTTGTCAATGACAGCACGTTTTCTTTCGCAGCGTTGACAACATTTTCGGCGCCGTTTCTTACGTGGTACCTCCAAAGTTCCACCTTTGCGTTTGCCTTTGCTTGCTAAAGTACTCCGAGATCACTTTTTGGCAGTCCACTGAAACACTGATGGAACAGCACCTTTTCTCAAGACAGTCTTTTTTCCTTTCCCATCTTTGCTTATGGTGTAATCCTCCTCGCGAAAATGCCTCAAGCAGACCCGTGTATTCCCGGTGACAGTAAAATATTCTCCCTCGTCTCAGCGAATTTTGCAAATCCACAGCTCTTTTCACTCTTTTTTCTTAGGAAAACGATGAAATCAAAGGTTTTTGTTCTTCTTCGAGGTAGTATTGCAAAAGGGGACACAACAATTATGCGGCATTTTTGGTTGTTCAAGTACTTGGCACGCACACAGCAAAACAATCTATACCCCCAGTTTCCAGACCTCCCTCGGTCGGCGCCATTTTGGAGAAGGCTCTGTTACCAGAGTCTGGCAAGCAGTTATCTGCAAAAAAGCGGGAAGTAAGGAAGAAAGATTGGCTAAGGAAACAGAAAAATCAGAAATGACAAGCAAAGAAAAGAAAGGAGGAGGTAAAATGAGAGCAGAACTGGCGGATAAGAGTCAAGCTTTAGACGTCCAAGGAGTGACCAAGACAAGTCCCCATTCACAAGTCTTGCCTCAGAAAAACGTGCTGTAAAAAAAAACTAAGCAGTCTCTACCCCAGACACCTTGAAGACGATCAAGAGTGTTGCAGAAGCTCCTGGAGTCCCCTACATCAAAGCAAGCTCTAGAGAAGGGAATTCTCAGTTCAACAAGCAGGCAGCAGAAAATGGCTGTTTTTGCCAAAGCATAAACTGGAGTTGATGTTTAGCTCAATTGAACCTTACACTCCGCAACCTTTTCCCGTTCTTTGTACCCCAAACATGTACTCGTATGCCCCTCTATTTTTACCGGCTAATTAAAAGATAGCTTGCACGTGTTCTCAGACTGCCAACCAATCAGCACCGCACAGTCTGCCCCTGTTTACGCTCAAGATCACAGTCATTCTTTACTTGCAATTCAGTTAAGCTGTGGACTCAAGCATTTATTTCCCCACCCACCCTCCATGTTCCTCTCCTATTTCTACTGTTGCCACTCTCCTATAGAGCATTGTTTTGTAGGCCGCTAGTGTACATCTGCTCCATTTGTGATGTCATACCTGCTACATCTATAGTTAATAACAAACAGTTCCTTTTTGTAACAGTATCTTAGTTGCAAGTGAAGAGTGATCATCGCAGTAAATTTTCCAATTTAAGCAACTGGATAGAAGAAGCCTGAAAAAATCAGGGCTTCAACGGGATCCCGTGACCTCCGCGATACCGGTGCGATGCTCTACCAACTGAGCTATGAAGCCACACATTGGGAGCGAGGTCAATTTATTGAGTTCATGTTTTCCCACACAGTGAAGTGATGTGAAGTATATATATGAAATAATTCATATTTGTACTGCGGTTGTAGATGCAAGTGAAGAGTGATCATCGCAGTAAATTTTCCAATTTAAGCAACTGGATAGAAGAAGCCTGAAAAAATCAGGGCTTCAACGGGATCCCGTGACCTCCGCGATACCGGTGCGATGCTCTACCAACTGAGCTATGAAGCCACACATTGGGAGCGAGGTCAATTTATTGAGTTCATGTTTTCCCACACAGTGAAGTGATGTGAAGTATATATATGAAATAATTCATATTTGTACTGCGGTTGTAGATGCAAGTGAAGAGTGATCATCGCAGTAAATTTTCCAATTTAAGCAACTGGATAGAAGAAGCCTGAAAAAATCAGGGCCGTTGAAGCCCTGATTTTTTTTTTCAGGCTTCTTCTATCCAGTTGCTTAAATTGGAAAATTTACTGCGATGATCACTCTTCACTTGCATCTACAACCGCAGTACAAATATGAATTATTTCATATATATATACTTCACAGTATCTTAGTTGTTGACTTTCTTAATAAATTGGTTTGGGGGATAAGTGTTGCTGGCAACAACCCTTCAGCTGCACACTGAAGCAATGCCTGGGTTGCCTTAGCTTGGGTGAGAAATGGTGGGCACATCCACTTCCCCTCGCTACCATCCCTCCTGGAGCTTGGCATAGGTACACGCCACCCTGCCTCTGTGCCCCATGACACCCATCTCACGGTCTTATATGCCACTCGCTGACACTAGCCCCGAGTGTTGGCCTCGCATGTGGCAGGCAGCTCTCGGGTCCAGGACACTTATCTCCCCTACCTTTCTCCCACTTAAACGGTGTCTTTTCTATTGTGCGTGACAATGGGCAGAAGTTTACTTAAATCACTGGGGAAGCAGCTCAATACTGTGAAGTACAGTGGTGGTGCATCATCTGCCAGGAGAGCAGCCAGCAAAATCCTGAAGGATGTGATTAATAAATCTGATCAGTATGGATCTAAGTCCCTCCTACGAAGAGAACTTGGAGTGAGAGCCCAGTGGGAGCCCAGTGCACGTTAGAGGAAAGATAGCATCCCAGAAGAAGTAAAAGAATGAGAAAAAGAGTTTTACTTGAGTCCTAACATTAGCAGAGAGGTTCCAGACAAGCGTAAAGCACTAAAGGTTAAAGATAAAAACAAAGTCCTGATTGTGCAGAGATTATATGTCAATGGCAATTCAAGATGCATATGAGGAATACAATCGAGCCTATCCTGATGACAAATTGGGTTTGACATCTTTCAATAAACTTTGTCCAAAACAAGTGAAAAAGGCAGCTGAAAGAAACCGCTGCACCTGCCTTTGCCAAAAATGTTGTAATGCAGCATTACAGGCTGAACCCTTGAAGAAATTCATGTCTACTGAATGTTCAAGTGATTTGGCTAAATCTGTCATTACAACCAAACAGGATATTATTAAGGCTACTATGTGTGCCTACGACACTGAGCATCCGAGGGCAGCTTGTCTTAACAGGACCTGCAGTCATTGCAATGCACGTCTAATCATAACACATTATGATGAAATTGTTTCCCCAAACAAAGGCAAGCAAATTACCTGGAATAGCTGGGAACACATCACAATTACGAAAAATGACACCCCAAAAAACGTCATGTCTTGTGCGACAAAAACATCCACACTGAAGGAGTTCATGGAAGCATACACAGGAAAAATTTTGAATTTCCCATTTTGGGATAAAATAGGGAATACACCCGTGTTTTGGGAAATAATTGGGATGTTGTTGGAAACCCACAAGACAAAAATGTTACAGAAACAGAAAATTCTTGGGAAATTTGGATGCAGGACTAACTTTCTCCCAATTTTGGGGAAGAAATGGGATCTTTTGCCAAAACGTGGGAAATTTCTGGAAGACCATTGAAGAGGTAAAGGCACAGAGATAATTGGGAAGTAGAAATAAAGAGGCAACTGGCTCCCAAACATGGGAAATCATTGTGTTTTATTTTCCCCAATCTTAGGAATTTATTTGTCCCCAGTTTGACAACCACGAGCTGGGTTTCATCACTTTCGTGATCAAATAAAACGTTTGTTTGACACCAGTGTCGCAGTTCTGTACTTCTGCCAGTTGCTTGTCCGTTGCAATCTGAACAAGGGCAATGAATGTGAGGGTAATGTTTTCTGAACAGTTATAGGTTGAAATATCACTTCTGCTCCAACATTTAACTTTTCTCACCTCCATCTTGAAAGCTTTAGTTCTCAGTCTCTCTCTCTCTCTCTCTCTCTCTCTCTCTCTCTCTCTCTCCACTTGACATGTGCATTGGTGCTTTTTCCCAAGATCCCTTGCATATGAGGTATAACGCGCAAAAGCCCGCCAAAATTTTCCTTTCTTGCCGCCTGTTGGCACTCCTCGAACGAAGACGGAATGGCTGGCGAAGAAGCGAACCAGACATTTGAATTTGAGGTCAGGGACAAGCAAGAACAAGAACGAAGAGAATCCAGTGCTGAGGTCGATGTCATCTTACAGCGAATCAAAGAGTGTCATGGAGAGAGTGTAGCGAAAGCATTTGAAGGTGAGAAACCTAACTAAAAGATGTTCAAGCTCAGTTTGAAGCTTATTTCTCCACAGACATGCAGTTTTTGATGGTATAGATCTCTCGAATAGCCTTTTATCTGTTGTTTTGTTTCCCTATAGTAGAAGACATGCACAACACGGATTGACTTTATTCAAATTTGCAAATTACCGAACTAAGTAAGCTTTTATTCGAAATATGTAAGGCTTACATGAACTTGCACTTGGTGAAGGCGTGAAAGGAATCAGAATGTTTTGAAAACCATTTCAGTTTCACGCTTGTCAAATGAAGCTTTTAATTATGCATTCAAAACTTTTCTAAGCTTTTAGAGGAAGAAGGCTTAATCCTTTCCCTTAAATTTGAGGGATTGTTATCACTGGTAGAATTCCACACCAGTTTGCCTTCATTTCGTCCAAAATAGGAATTCATCTGTAACTTTTAAGTTATGGAATCGATATCTTGAGATTAGATGTAAATTGGGAATTGACAGGTGCTCGTAATGACATTGCATTGGTTCATTATACATGTATTTTAGCTTATCAGCTGGTAAATGTGCAATTTGTCTTTGATAATGATGATATACATAAGGTATCATGGTAGGTGGATTTTGACGAAAAATAGAAAAAAAAATTTTTTGCTGTTCAAATTGAGAAGACTGAGATAATTATTTTGCAAAAAGAATGGGATAAAAAGCTTTTCTTGCTTGTAAACATTGGGATAATCAATATCCTAAATTTAACACCCCAGAGAGAAAAGCAGCACTTGCCAAGTTTGCAGAACAAATTGCCCCAGAATGTGCTGTACCAGCAGCTGGGTTTAACAAAGATGGAATAGCAAAACACATTCAAGACTTTTTCAATGAACAGCGGAGATACAGGAAGAGAAAACTGGTTTGTCATTTTCCCAAAGTCACTTAACTGACAAACAGATTTTGTATATGAGGGTGCAAATACATGTACATTTGTGTCTGAATAAATTTAAACTTTACATCAAATTATTTGGTACTCTGTACTTGAAATTTGTTTGTTGGAGGTTGAGGACATCAATGCATACTAAGGCCTCTTAATTTCTCTGCATTCTGTTGAACTTTAACCAACCATTTTTGTGATATATATTTTTTTGGTACATGTATATGTTTAATGTACTCAGGTTTTTTGTTTGTGCGTTTCCTATTAAATTCCGTAACCATACACTCTATCAGCTATCCTTGTGATTTGGGCAAACATGTGCCTGGTTCTTAACAAACCCCTTAGGAGTCCATAATTTTATCATGTTTTACTCTAGGATGAAAATGGCTTGAATAGTTCAAATTCATCAGCAGACGAATCTGTAGGCAGCAGGACCCGGGATCCTGACCCTTGGTATGTTTTCTGCATATTTCATTATAATGACAGTGGTACTGCATTTGTCTCTATTTCTGTAATCATACGTATATATGATCTGATTCCAAGTGGCAAGGGTTTGATAATAGACCATTACTACAAAGAAAAAAGTGAAGCTTTGTTTCTCTTTTGTATGAAAGGATAAATGCTGTGACAGCCCTAGTGTGTTGGTGTCAGTGGACACAAAGCAAGACACAAGTATTAAAGATGACACAAAGCAAGATGTGAGTATTGAAGACTGAACTTGTCCGTAGCTTTCCTTAGTTGCTTTATTGTGACACTGGCCACAGTCAGTGTATTTGAAATTGCATGATTTTCATCAGTTATTTTCAATTGATACCATAATACTCCGTTCACTCCAACAAAGCATGCTTAGTGTAACCTGGTTTTAAAAGTTGGAAGTTAATCAACAAGAGAAAAATCACTAAACAAGAGGGGGTTAGCTGTAGTATGGTTATGTCACTATAACCTTAGCAAGGGATGTCTGCCAAAAAAGCATGTTCTGAAAGACATTTAAATTTTGATGTGAACAAGATTTGAAAAAATTGGTTTCAGTTGTAGACAATGCACTTGCAACTCTGTAGATGTAGTGTTTATTGTTGTCTGTTGTTGTAATTGCAGGAAGGCAGTGATATGAGCAGCAATGCTTCAACATTTTCTGTGGAATCTGAAACTGAGGAACAGGAACTGAAACCAATTGTCCAGAGTTTACCCTTGCCATGCTCAGACAGTGAATTTTCAACTAAAATGTGCAGGGTTATTGTCAAAGGTGTTTGTGGCAAAGTCCTAAGCAGAGAAGAATGTGTTAAACTTCTCAAGAGTAAATTTGCTGTAAAGGAAAAAATCTTACATCACTCACATTTTCAGTGTCTTCAAGTAGCAGCAAAAAAGTTAGTTCGTAGCAAGTATGTATCAGTGCCAGAAAATGTTGCATTTTCCAAGCTGAAGACAGAGGACATTACAGTAAACAAGGAAATTATTGGAATGTGACTCAGTACAGGAACTGTCCGTGTTAAGTGATACGACTTTAAACTAACATTGGGTTAAATCTTTAGTTACTATATGTATAGAATTAAAGTTTCTTTTATTGTGGTTACATTTTAGCAGAAGAATTCCTCGTTCAAATTTACTCCCTTTACTGTCAAAGAATTGATGCAAATTAATACTATTTCTGGGGAAGCACTGGCACCATCAAAACCCATTACTGGTTAAATATTGGGAAAATAAAAGCCCATTTTTGGAGTAAAATTGGTACAATTTATTTCCATTATTGTGAGAGAATTGATATAGATTAATCCCAATCCTGGAGAAAAACTGGCACCATTTAAACCCCTTACTGGTTAAAAATTGGGACAATTAAAGCCCCTTTTGGAGTTAATACTGGGACAAGAAAAGCCCAAATGTGGGATTTCAGTGGGAATTTTTTGATCCATGGTTGGTTTTGGTAGCACTTTCCCAATATTGGGACTTCCCAAGGAAGTCCATTTCATTCCCAATTTTTTCACAGTTTTAACACAAAATGGGAAATTCAAAATTTTTCCTGTGATAATGCTAGTGACCTAGAAGAGCTCCCGGACCATTTGTTCAGAGCAGGCTGGCAGCATCAACAGATGAAACTTTGCATCCAGGGACTGCAAGAAGATGAAGCTTGTATCTGCATGGATTATGCCGAAAAATTACCAGTGCAGGTTTCAAGGAGAAGTGCAGTCTGCCTCCTTTGATCAGAACCAGGTTACCATTCACCCGATGATGGCATATTACAAGGAAAGAGGGGAAAATGAGGAACTTCTAGTGAAACATGAAATTATAGGAATAACAGATGACCACCAGAAAGGGGCATTAGGAGTAAAGATGTTTGAGAAGGAAGCAATCACCATTATTGAAAGAGAGAAGGGGAAGAATCTTCAGACTGTGCATGAGTTCACAGATGGCTGTGCAAGTCAATAATTATAAGGGGAAAATTTCCTTCTTTGACGTCTCAAAACAAAAGGAGCCTGACATTACATGTAACTTTTTTTTAAACAAGCTATGGCAAGTCTGTAATGGCTTAGGGGCAGTGGTTAAAGGAAGCTGTGTTACCATGCAGTAATTAGTGGGAAGGAGATCCTAGGCACAGCACAGGATGTCGTGAAATACTGTGAAAAACAGTTGCAGGTAGACAAAAAGGTCATTTCAGAAACAAATGGAAAGCATGTGACCACAAGAGAATTCATTTTCATTAACTGTGGCAATGTTGACAGAGAAAGACCTGGAGTGAAAACTGTACAAGGAACAAGAAAATTCCATTCTGCAACAAGCTGTGGGCAGGAGATAGTCATTGAGGCAAAGCACCTCAACTGTTACTGTGTGGGTTGGAAAGAGGGGTTGTTATATCAGAATGTGGAATATGTAAGTGCATGGGAGAAAAAGAGGCTATCTGTAAACACAGAAATGATCCCTGATACCACAGGAAGGAATACATGTACCACCACATCTAGCCTCATACCTGACATTTCAGTAGGAGATTTTGCTGCAGTTAAGCTAAATGGTGGAAGGGGATATAACATTTACATGGCAGAGGTCTTGGAACCAGAGGAAGATGGCAAAGAGGCTCATCTGAAGTATATGAAGAAGTGTAGTGGTGATCTATATATGAGGCCAAACCCCATAGATAAGTCTTGGGAGCCTACAGCTAGCATAATCTGCAATGTTGGTTACCCAGAACCCATGAACAAGAGGGAGCAGTTCCAGTTCAGTGCCACAAATATCGCTAGAGTCTAGTAAAGACTCTTCATTTCAAGTTATAAAGGACCCATACCTATCCTTGCGTTATTTGCAAATGTGTGATGAGGTTTAACTGTATTTCATTGAAAATTTCATTAAGTAACTTGACAGCCATACTGTACAGTAGTAGCCTACACAGAGTACCAATAGTAAATAATTATGGCTGATTGTTTCTCAATTGATCCATAATAATGCTCTGTTATTACTGGAAGTACATCTTTAAGTTGCATGTGAATGTTACACATAGTAGTCATCTTGTAGTGTCCGTACCCCCTATAACCTCAGTCTAGAAAGAGGTGAGTAAATTATACATGATGACTGTTATACTGATTGACAGCCTGTTCTGTTATAACTTTGGAATAATTCTCTTGGTTTTAGTGCTTGAATGTTGAATTCAAGCTGAATAATTCTTGCAAAATAATGTTTGTTAAATGCAAGGTATTACAAAGTGAAGTGTGTTTATTGTTTGGCATCAAAGTCTATGGGGCATCCATTTTCTTAGGACCATCAATAGCAATTCATCAATCACTTTTTTTTGTACAAGCCAACATTAAATCCTACTTGACATATTGGAAAAAAGTATATCCTCCATGCCCTCAATCACATATATTAGTTTAAAAATGTTAATCATTTATGTTTGCAGAGCAGTTTGTGCAGAGATGTTTCAGAACCTGAAACTCTGATCATCAGGCAACATTTTGGTAACAGTATATTTTGAAATAGAGACAGATGAATTTTGCCCCCTAATGACCCAAAGATGGAACACTCAATTGTGAAAATGTCGTAGACATGTCGACAGGAGAGCAACAGGAAGAAATGAGAAAACTGGACAGCTACTGTATAGCGGGACTTAAGTAATTCAAAAACAGATTTTTGATCTAAAAATGGATTTTGCATTCCTTTCAACAAATCCAAATCTGGATTTTGAATCTAATGAATCCTTGGGCAGGGTCGCACTGGTGCAAAAAGTTGTTTATTTTGCAAAAAAATCTGTCATCGTACAGTTTTTGGTAGTGCAACTGTTCTCTCCAAAATTTTAAAAATGAGCAGAATGAACCAAATGTTCAAGATGCCGCCACTTAAAATTGGTGAGCTCTAGACCTCGCCAAAATGTTACAAAATATCAAAAAAGCTTTTAAGATGTCAACCGTGATGTAAAAAGGAATCAAAAGCCACAGGAAAATAGTGTTTTCTGATTAAATTGGTGCCATTCTTTGTAACAAGATGGATCCCTCTTGGCCATATACAAGATCCAGCCCTTTTTATCTGCAATTGAGGCAAACTATTAACATCGGGCAAGCAGAGAGACCATCAGTGAACCAAATCCAAACATTCAGCTCACCATACTCAAACAGCCCTTGCTCAAGCACTTCCCGTGAAACATCTTCACCAATTGTATTCGAAGAAGACAGTTAAATGGAGAGGCAAACAAGCAATGGTAAAATGTATGACAAGTGGGCAAATGAACAGCAATGTTATTTGGTCCAACTGTGGGCAGAGAAACAGGACAAGGTCAACAGCAAAGACTCACGAATAGCGTGGTGCGAAATTACAGAGATGATCAACTCAAATTTGCAACAAACAAGACCACTGACAAGTGCATCTGAAAAATGAAGTACTTTATTGATGCCTACAAGGAAAAAAAGGACTGAAACAAGAACCAAACAGGTGGCAACCTAAAAAAATCAGTTTTTTATGATGAAATCAATGCTGTTCTGAGATGCCGTGATAGCGTAACTTTGAGGCATGTGCTAGAAACAAGGCATTCCTCAACAAGTATATCCTCAGCTGACACTGACAGTCCACAGAATGTATCCTCCAAATTTAGCCAAGACAAAAGTCCACAAGAATCTGTTGCCGTACCTAAATCTCATCTGGAAAGAAAGAAGGGCCAAGGCAAGTGAAAACAAAAGTTGGAAAACAATGAAGATGAAGAAGAGAACGAAGAGCACTACAAGCATGCTGTTGAAGGGATCAGAAGCCAAGGAGAGCGCATTGTTTCTTAAATGGAGAAGATGCAAGAAATGCAAAGGCAGCAAATTCAATTTATGAACCGGTTTATGGGAAGTTTTCTCCAAGCATTTAAGGATAAGTAACTTTACATTTTCCTGAAAGACATCCTCTATATAAACATTATAAACGTAGCTGCGTGACTGTTTGTGTGTACACTTTAGAAAGTCATTGAGCTAAGGAAGTTTTAAAAATTGTTCACTCTCTTGCAAGGCTGTAACAGAAACAGTCACTGATGAAACTTATACATTAAAGCATGCTTGATTTCACAGGCAAGAAATATATTCTGTTAGAATCACCCTTATGTCATCTCCATCTTGCATGTTATCTAAATCATCGTCCCTGCCATCGTCACCATCATCTTCACCTCTGTCATTCCATTCATCACTGTTCATTATGCAAACGTTATGGAGTACTGTGCAGGCTACTCCAGTCTTGACTGCAAAGTCAGTACTACTGTCAAACTGCTTTCCTAAAACCCTCCATCGGTTTTTCAAAATACGAACTACACATTCTTTAGACGCTCTGGCAGTAGTTAGCTCTTTATTAAATGCAATCTCATACCAATCCCTAGTTGCCTCAGGAAAAGGTTTCTCCAGCCACAGTCCAAGGGGATAAGCACTATCCCCCACGAGGTAAGGCCAAATTTCGTGAGGACCAATCTGTGCTTTGGGGTTTCTCAGAACTTCACTGGCTTCTGCACGTCTACACAAAGTGTTGCTCCTCAGTACTCGCGCATCATTAAGACTGCCAGGGAATTCCCACAGCAAAATCTAGGGAAGAGTTTTCTACCATCCACTACTCCTTGCACTATAAAATCACATTGATGATATCTACTAAAATAGTCCACAGCACTTTCAGAGGGTGCCTTTATCTGAATATGGGTGCCATCAATCGCTCCAACATTAGGAAGATGAGAAAGCTCAGCAAATGTTTGAATATAGGCTCTTGTCTCTGCCTTGGTAACTGGAAATTTTATGAATTCATTTCTTAATTCAAACAGTGCATCAGTAAAATCTTGCACTGCTTTGATCATGGTACTTTTCCCTGC
>CAOKRL010000076.1:5000-22500 GCA_948470475.1 Galaxea fascicularis | reverse complement strand
CAGTGTGCTGTGTACATCAGGCTTCCTTGTACTGAACTGTTGAAAGAAATGCGTGATATTAACAATTACGGTAATTTCTCCGTGCATTTGTTCAGTTATAGATAAGGATGACGTTACCAGTTTTGAAGATAAGAAAAGAGGGCCAAAGCCACAAGTGAGTGCATCACAGATGTTATTGACTGATTTTTACAGATTGCTCGATGTACAACAGTTACTGATGCATGGTGTTCCCGGACGGTGTTCGTGACTTATTGTTATGAATCCATAGGAACCGGACTGTCAAGACAACAATTATGCTGCGAGCGAATTAGCTTCAAGGTGCTTTAATGCGATGTCTGTCCTAGTTAACTGTAACTTTTTTTCCAGAATAAAAGGAAGAAGTCTCACTATTCTCCAGTCATAAACTACGATATCTAACCCACGTCATCGTTTACGGTCATCCAGGGAGCACATTATAAGTAAACGTATCATTTTTAAAAATCATTTGGCTTCCGAGCAAGATCGAGAGAGAGAGGGAGGGAGAGAGAGAGAGAGGGGGAGAGAGAGAGAGAGGGGGGGGGAGGGGAAGGGAGAGGGGGGGAAGAACGAAGGGAGCTTAACGTGTCCTTACTCGCAAGGTAAAGACAGCGGCGCACGAATTAGCTGTGAATTTAAACGCACCGAGTGCATTGTTGTGTGATATAATCACGCGGGAATTTTTAATAACACGAGAGAGGTGCCTCCGGCTCGTGATTCTTGCACTTCTCAAGTGTTCTTGGAAATTCCCAATTCCTTATTTAACTCGACAACGTACCAGGAACAAGTTTTTTATATCTTTTATAAAGTGTCCCGGAGATGTGACCGAGCTTTCATACGCGAAGTCTGGTGATGAAATTGCTTTACATTTTATCTCCATTGTTTCGTTGTCTGTTTTAAAGATTGAATATGGATTCAATCTCTCTCTCTGTAAAATGTCTGAAGATTTGTGCGCACACATGCTCGTGACAGTAACGTAGGCTATTTGCATTATAATGCACTAGTACACGCGGATGACGTAGGGCGCGTAATGAACTCACTCGATTCGTCCAATCCCAGCGCGCGTAACTCTACCAACATTTTATAAAACTCAAACTCACACTCAAGTCCATACTGGTGATACTTTTTTTTTTATTCGGTGTCTGGGTGTATTTGATTTCAGATACATCCCAAGCGATGGAGTTGTAGTTACCCCAGCATACGACTTTGATGTTGATACGTAATATATCAGCTTTATTTTAATTCAGTCAAATTGTTAACACAGGATTCCCAAGGAATCTCTTTAACTAGCATCACTCTCAAAGTAAAATCAACAGACATTCACTTAAAAGCATTGAAGGAAATGGTAAACTTCTGGAACAGTTTCTTATTAATTTTCCTATGTGTTTCCGAAGAGGTAATTTTTTTAAGAAATGAGGGTGCTGTACCCAAGAACACAAACACAGCAACAAAGTTTGGTTCAACAGTGTTTAATGGTCAATTATTTCATCTTTAAAACCTCATATTTCAAGGCGAAAACTCAAACTACAATGCCTTGCTTACGAACTGCTCAGCACTATAATTACAATGAAACATCTACTGTTTTGTGGCATGATTTCAACAACAAGACGCTAGTTATTCGGCTTGCTGAGTCTATAATAAAACAATAATTTTTCAACTCAATGTTGATATTCACGTCCACTTCAGTGAACGATTGTCAACTACCAACCTGGAAGGCCAAGTTCCACAGACGTTCATATTGTGAGCTACCTATTACCTATTTCGAACGATCAAGCAAACACATTATACATTTTGAAGGGCCTCGAAGAGAGTACAGTCTTCATGGAACCAACTGTTTGCGGCGGAACAAATTTCTATACCACCAGAAAAATTTGCAATGGTTAATGAAGTTCTTCTGATTCATGTAAGATAAAGAGCCTTTAATATATTTCAAGGAAGAATTTGCTTGTTCAGCTGCTTGGCTATTTAATTCATCCCACTTTGGGTACCGCGAAAGGTTGTAGGCCTCAGAACAACCTGACAATATCGAAAATAATAAAATCAGTTGCTTACACTCCTCAACCATATAAATGAGTTGTCCAACAAAAAACTAAAGAAATACACTAGTAATCTTGATAAAGGTCTAGACTATTGGTAAAAAGGCACTTCATTCAGGAAAGAGTTAATTAACATGCCAGAAATAGCTGTAGAGCTTACAACCAAATTGTAAAAAAGTAAATGAGTAAACGTACTGCACATTCATAAAGCAAAAAAACCACTTGGCTCAGTCGGTGAAGCAGGGGACTACCAAGTGCGAAGTCAAGGGACCAAACTGCCGGACCAACACTCGGTGTATTTAAATAAAAAAGGTTTGTACTGACATCTACAAATGGTTAGACTTTCTAGTCTTGACTCTTATGGGATAAGAATGATATCTGTACGTCCCATTACACAACACCTACCTGTATGGTCACGCCAGTGCAGTCGATCGACAAGAAACTGTGAATTCTTGAAAAACAACGGATCACGATTGAGCGAGTAGGAATGCAGATTACATGCATTATCGTATACAATGAGATGAGGGGCTGCAATAACGACAACAATTACATATTAACAACATCATAAAATATTATACACAATAATACCAATGACATTATAAAAGATTTGCAGTACTACTATTGAATTCTTGCATCAGGCTCAACAATTTAAACCTGCTATCAACCAGGCACCTAATTAGAACTTATTAAGTACCACTGCATATACGTTGTTATTACCTTGCAGAAAGCGCATCCTAAGGACTGTAAAAGGGATATTGGGTGACTCACTGGAATGCATAACACTAAGGCCATATGTTATTCCTAAATGACAGAAACAAAAACACCATAGTGACAGTTTCGGTCACTGAAGGAAACTAAAGTGGGGTAAAGTATAAACGAATACTGTGTAAACTGTATAAAACGTATAAACAGTTACAATGATAATAATTAACAGAGTAACATTTTGTCAACTAAAGCAGTACATTAATTTGTACAACCTCTGAAAATTCCCAGACGGGAAGTTACTGTAATATTCTACCTACTGTAGCATGTGTGTTAAAATAAATTATTGTTTGTCTGAAGGTCACACAGATGTAGATAATACACATCATGATGACACTATACCATGTTGACAATGTACCAAGAAGATGCCAGGCAGTAAAGTGGGATGCCTTACGCTCCTCTTTGTGCAAATGTTGGATGAAGAGTTAGTGTCAAAGCTGAAGTCTCCACGTCCTCTCACAATTGGTAGGCAAGGAAAATACTCCAGATCTTGAACATGACCAGAAATATCTCCTGATCTTGAATCTGCCAAGGAGTCTACTGGTACATTGAATGGTGCCTTAGCTTTCTCCAACAGGTCACTTATAAGGGCACACAAAGCCCTGGGAAGGTGATCCCCTTCTATGAGACTTACGATGGCAAACAACAGTGGGCAGGACTGTTGGAGAAGGAGCAGGTCACTAGGAGACTGTTTAACAGGTACATTGTTTACTAATTTCTCATACAAAGACTCCAATGACTCCCACTGTGGAAGAAGGGCACATACAGGTGAAGATTTTCCTAATGCTATAAAAAGAGCTGATACAGCAGGAGGAAATGGAACATCAGTGCCAAAGGTAGAGATGCACCAGAGGAGGAAAATTTCCAAAGAATGTGCACAGCGCTGTAGCTCTACATGCAAAGAAGCCATAGTGGTATCACTGACATTGCTGACATCTCGCCCTACTTGATCAACCATCTGCCTCACACTTTTGTCAATTAAATATACTCTGTCACGGTGCCTGGTGGATAATAAAGAATAGCTTCTTTTAACTATAATCAAGGACTATTGCAATGAATATTAAAACTATTACTTGAACATGTATATTTCATTAAAACAATGTTATTATTGATAGCAATTTTAAAAACCAACATGCAAGAAGCAACCACAAAGCGCAATACTTCAACAAACCACAGGGCTTGAAACTTCAAATTTATAATTAACCATGAAGGGAAATTATGTCATTTTAGAAGTTTAACACGCCACCGAAGTCCAGACGGATCATGTATCTTATGGGGGGACTCGACCGATATATCGACCGATACTTCGGTCGATATATCGGTCGATACATCGGTCGATACTCGACCGAGTATAGGTCGACATATCGGTCGAGTATCGACCGATAATCCTATCGGTCGAAATACTTGGCGGTTCACCGATACTTGACCGATACTTGACCGATACTTGACCGATATTTCACCGATACTTCACCGATACTCGACCGAGACGCGACCGGTAGATAAATGCTCTAGTGCTTCACACTGATCAATGGGCTGCCTATAATAGAATTCAGAGGAACCTGGGTTTACATCACGAAACTGTAAACCACTCTGTTAATTTTGTGGATCCAGCAACCGGTGTTCATACACAGCATGCAGAAAGCAACTGGAGTGCAGCAAAGGAAAAGTTTAAAAAAATGAAGGGAAATACTAATAGCAATTTCCTACAAGAATATTTGCAGGAATTCATGTGGAGACGTTGGTATGGAGAACCACATCCAAATGGCTGCTTTTTAAGAATCTTACAGGACATCGCTGAACAATATCCCCTGTAATTAAGGTCGAAATAATCTAGCACAATTCTCCGTGTATAATTAAAGTACCCTTGCTACTTGCTTTTAGTGCACCGATAAAGTGTCGATATTGACAGGTACTATGCGTAAAAAAATTAAGGTTTGAACCCCCATCAGAAACTAGCCCTATTTTTCACCATTTCATACAACTGTCCCACGCTTGTCACGCACTATCGTAAACTGCCGCTTATAAGCTTCGTTTTTGATGGGCTTATAAATGGGAGAGGGGAGGGGCATATAAAATAAAAAAAGTTTAGAATTGAGCTACCGCAGTATTGCTCGAAATAAGTTTTAATTTTCTAGTTTTAATTAAGGAAGTTCGCGACCAAAATGTTCCCACGTTCAGATTGTTTAAAACTTGTCATGTAGTAAGATAAAGATCAATTCAACTTTTGGCGAGAAGGAAAAACAAGCAGTGCCATCTTGCTCGTTTCCGAGAAAAGACGCATTGAAGCCCATGCGTCGTTAGGAGCTTTCGTTATTTCGAGAGGATGTTAGCTTGCAACTATCAGCAATAAAAGAAACTACACTAGTGGAATCTAGATCAGGTTAATGTTATCAGTTCAACAGAACTACTAAGTACGTCTATTAAGTAAACCTTTGCAGCTGATGTCGTTCCTTGAGGTAAAATACACCTGGAAAAAGAATACATACTAGTCTTGCCCGTCCACAATCGAAGAACTGAAACGTAGGTCGCACGAGAGTAGAGAAGGGGAAATATTTGTAACTTCTCACGTACAGATTTTTTCTGTTTCTGTTTTGTTTTTACCTTTTCTTTTTACTGATAAGATAAGAAAATATGGGGTTACCGACCATTTAAGAGAGTGACCTGCAGGTGACGTTAATGCACGAGGTAACAAGCCCTATGCTCCCTAGTATTTCTTTCTTAACGCGCGTGCGCTTGATGTATGATGTGGTGTGACTGAAAGGGGGGTTGTCGGATACGGGGCCATGCCCCCCGGAAAATTATCTGGATTTTATCTTCTACAAGGTAACTTGACAATCAGTGGCAATTGGTAGAAGTGAAACGACTACGTTTTAAACAATTTATCGTATTATTTTTATGAAAAGTTAAATAAATAACAATACTGTTCAAAGAGGGGGTTGCAAACCCTTAACCCCTCGCCTGGATCCACCTCTGCAATATCTTCTCATCATAACCTATGTAGCTTTATTTTTACCATCAAGAAACTCTTTAGCTTTTGCCTAACGCTTGCTGTTATTGTTGTTGTTGAAAACGTTTTATTTTCTATGAAAAGTAAACGTTAAAGTACCGGCAAAAATACGAGGTACTTCAGAAATTTTTTTACCTAACTCAATATTTTACCTACTTCAATTGAACTGGTGAAATGTATATCAATTAATTCTAAAGCGTTAAAAAAACAATCGCCATTGAGTGGTCTGTTATGTTGGTCCATACTCAGCCGTTACTCCACCGAGTATGTAGAGAACTAGAAAGAGCAAATGGCACTGGCACTAGTCCGAGAATGATGCATTGGATGGCGACAAAACGCTACCAATGCGTTTTATTAAAAGCATTCAAATATTTGTTTAACTGACGTTCCCTACTGGACGTTGAAGCTAGCAAGATATTGATCGAGTATCGATCGATACTCGGTAGAGTATCTACCGAGACTTGACCGACAGTCGACCGATATAAAACCGATAGTTGACCGATATACCACTGACAGTATCGCGGTCGATATGTCGACCGACACCGTGAGTATCATTGAGTGGACTATCGGTCGATACATCGGTCGACACTCGACCGATATAGCGACCTATACTCGATCGAGAATCGACCGATACTCGATCGAGTATCGACCGATGTATATCGACCGAGTATCGGTCGATATATCGACCGAGGCCCCCCATAAGATACATGATCCGTCCAGACAATGACAATGAGTCATGAGAGGACATTCACACTAACACTGTTTCACAGTGATATACAGTAACCCACATCCCACAAGATTAGGACATTAAAATTACTAGGCCATTTCCGAGTTCATGTCTGCCTCCTGTTCAAAGCGAGTTTAAGGGCGAAGTTTTTGTGACGGTAATTAGTTCTACTTTACATAGGAATGAATACTAATTTCCCTAACAAAGACTTCGCACTTAGACTCGCTTTGAACAGGAGGCAGACATGAACTCGGAAATGGCCTATTATTACATACATTGTATACGCACCTGTACATTGTAACAGTGCCAAGATGGCCCTTCCTTCACTGTGATTGGCCTAAAACTTTCTGTATACAAAGTCTCAGCCAATAATACTATTGAACCAATCAGTTTGTTTTCCTGCTCTGGAATCATGATTTTAAAATATATTTTTTTTTGTACATAGCGTGCAACAAAAAGATAATATTATTATAATATTACTCTCATTAGCACACCATTCTCCGCAATGATGAAACAAGCATAAAGTTACTTATCTTCCAGATCTTCGGGGTGCAGGAGATTGCCTCACAAAGACATTTGCCCTTGGAAACTGTACATTCTTGAGAGCACTGCATAGCTCTTGTCTGAATGACAAAGATGCAGCATCACAAATGATTGTCTGAAGATCCCCAGAACCGCAGATGGGACAACAAAAACCCTCCTTATAGTCAATATCAAGGAGCTCCAGGAAGCTGTACCAACCAAATCTCCAATGGTGATACGAGAGCAACCTCTCGAAATCCGTAGTGTTAGCATCATGCATAATTTCTTGCCATACACTATAGTAAGTGAAAATAGTACACCTAGAAAAAAATAAAGGTAAAAATAATACCACAAGTAGAAAATAATTGTCATGATAAAAAAACTAATTATTACACTAACAACAAATATAGAGAACACAACAACCCTAAAAAGTGTAGAAAGAGGAGCTTCAAATATTACAATGATTGTGAAAACGTAACAATGAAAAAAGGTATTGACAAGTATTTGACGTAGGTGTTCACTTAAGGTAAAACTATACATTAATTAACATGTCTAAATCTATCACATATTGCTATTTACCTTCCCTTCAAGAAATGGAACATGAAATCTCGCAAGACTTCATACGATAGCAAATAAAACCCCATGTTTAACAGGGTCAGTTCTGTACCATCAAAATCCAATCTTCCATCACATGTTTGATTTCCACATTTGAAGTAATATACTGAAATGAACAAAAATAAAACCAAATAAATTAAATTTCCAGAAAAGTCTGCAAGGAAACAATAACACAGTTGCCACTGAGTAGGAGAGAAACAATTCCCTGACTTTTCAATGAACACAAACCAATTCTCACTGACCATCAAAGACAAAACCTTGGTCAATAGAGCCAACAATGGAGCCAGAAAAATAAAATCCTTTGCAGGAATTTTGTGAAGTGATACATGTATTACCTTAATACTAACAAGGAATCTCCTTCCCAAACCTCATGACTAGCCAAAAATGGAATTTCTTAAATGTTCAATGACCATGAATTTAGAATGACCTCACTTCAGAATTCCCTGACTCAATACACAATTCCCTAACTTTTCCATGTGGCAATCCTGAAGTATACTGCTATTTTATTTATTTTTCACACATTTCTGTAACTAATTCAATAATTTGTGATTTACAGTTGAATTCATGATTAAACTTTCAGGTGTGACCTTGGCCATTGAGAATGTAGCAGGGGAAAGGGGGAGGGGGAGATGTGTTTCTAGTGAGTTTGGGAATAAAATGTTTATTAAGCAATGTACTAACCTTCCCACCATTTGTTTTACTAACCTTCACACTGGAACACTTTCTTTTTCAAAAAGCATGGAACTTGTCTGCTGCCTGTTTCACTACACTGGAAAGAACACTTAGGGCAAGTAGGAGAACTGGTAGATGAAAAGTCAGGAATGAGTTTCACCAATCCATTGTTTGAGATCATTGAATTTAATATGTCCTCCAGTGTTGAGAACACTTGTTTCTGACAAGCAGTCAAATTAAATGAAATTTTCTTCACAGACAAGCACTTGACATGCCATTCTTTCCGTGTGGTATCTGTGGTGGATGAACTTGAAGAAGCCCTGAAACTTCTCTCAGCAAAGAAATCGACCAGGAAATCAGCCATTTCAAATGCAAGTTCCTCCTGTCTGATGCTGCTAATTTAGCAACATGCTCACAATTATCAGCCTGGTGCTCACAAGTGAAACAAACTATGTTTGAACCCTGCAGACCTACCACACCATCTTCCTTATCACCCGCAACAAAAACTGTGAACTCGCATCCGCTAACTGGAAAAATCTGACGATTAGCAACCTTGAACGAAACAGGTAACAATTGAGTCAATTGATAGAATATAGACTGTATAATAACTATTACCTTTGTATTATCACAGGCGTTTCAATAATAGCCGGGTAGCTGGTAGTTCTACCTGTTTGTAAGAGGCTGACTACCTGCTTTGGCCTTCTGAAAACTTACCCACCTGACATTGAAAACTACCCACTTTTTCCAAAATATTAATGAAACCCCTGATTATAAGGAAAAACTGAACATCAGCACAAAACAACGAAGCTTACTTGGTAGCTATGATCAAGAGACAAATGAGAGTTTCCAGTAAGCAAAGGGCTTATGCCATTTTCAAAATCAAACACCTCCATCAACTCTTGCATGACTTGAATGTGTAAACATTTCATATACATGGAATCTGCTGCCACTAAACCTGTACAAATAAGAAATGATGATGACTAAATGTGAAATGTTAACAAAGAAAGGAAAACAAACTAAGAAATGTTGCTCGGGACAAGGCCTACATGTATGATCATTATCCTTCTATCTCTTCTTTCATAGTTTAAAACCTCCAAAAACTTACTCTCTGTGTTAACAGATGATGATAATGCCGCCAGATAATTCATTCGCCTTGTGCCTGCATTGCATCTGCATGTGTAAATCCAAACATCTCCCCTTGCTTCTCGTTTCACAATCCTATATTTACTTTCCTGATTTTATAAGCATAATGACAAAAAAATAGTGCATGTGCATGGTAAAACAACATAAACTGCACTTAAATTCCTAATCATAATTATTCCTTGAGTCCAATTTGTTTCAGTTGGATTACTGTGACAGTGTGGGAATAGACTGTTTGAATTAACAGTGCGAGAATAGACAGTTTGAATTAGTAGTGTGTGAACCTGTCTGTTGTATGTGCTGTGTCTCTGTGTACATGCATGACAGCCTAATATAATAATTTATTTTTTACTGTTATTTATTATCAATGTCCCAATTGCTGCAAACACAACAATAATAATTATTATTACTAGTAGTAGTACTAATATTAATATTATTAGGAAAGGGGATAGTCATGAAACATCCTAGCTGGGGCAAAAGTGAGTAGTACTGTACACTACCCTGCCCCCACTGTTCCACACACATGGCACTCCCTTTGTAAAACAATTTATTATAACCAACCATAACATGGGTGAAAAACATTGTTGGCAGCCATAAAAGCACTGATTTTGTAGCAGACAGTGCATTACTTGCAAAGGTCCCTTAATGCACAACAAGTAAATATGTCAAAATATCTGCATTGTACAAAGTTCTAGATTTTTTTCATGCATACTTCCAGAAAATATTGGCAATAAAACCTAACAGAAAACATTGTAGATATAATCGCACAGATTAACATTGAAATTGCTGTAGCTGATTTATTTTGATGATTGCTTACAATGTGATCTTGCTAACAAATTAACCGGAAATGAACCATATAATACTAAATCTACACAATAATTTAAATTCATGTGGGCTAGGTGTCAAAGTCATCATGAAACAAAAGGTCAATAAAGCAACAATAATGTATGCCAAATTAATCTTTATCACAAGGAGTGATTGCCCTGCTTATTCCCATGATAGGGGATGCCAAGACTGTGACTTTCAGGAGATTCCCCACCTACCATGGAACCAAAATGTACCTGAAGTCAAAGTCCCTGCAATGATTCCCCAGCTAAGGCCCGAATGGGGCAGTCCAGGGGTTTGAATTAACTGATGCATTGTGCTTAAAATAATTATACATGTGTATACTCTATAAATCAGCTGTCTAAACTACATATACACTGTAAGCTTACATACATGCAGCGCATTGGTAACTTCATCAAAGTCAGGTAAGGTAAATGAAAGAAAACTCCTGTCAAGGAAAGTGACAGCATTTTTGTTCACCAATAAGGTGGTGTACGTGAATAATGGGGAAACCTGTGCAGAAACATTGCCACTGGTTGTTGGTTGATCATAATCTAACATGTTTTGGTCATCGTCGTCTGAAACATCCCAAATAAAACAAACAAAATATGCTTGCATTATGAAATTGACAAAAATACGTTAAAAGGTAAGCAAAGCGCCTTCTTGTATTAAGCTTACATAAACTTATTCCTCTTACCAGCAAGGAATCTGCAATCGGTCGGGCTTGCAACACATTAAGCTCTTCATCAAGCGCATCATCTCGTAGAGCGGGACATCGGGAACTGGCACCCGTTTCCTGAGCTTTCTTCGGACCCCTCTTCCTTTTCTTTTTTACAAACTGGGAAAAGTCGTACGCATGCCGACTTTCATACTTCGCCCTGTTCTCATCTTCGTGAACAGCAGGAAATGATTGAAACACAGACGCTTTATCCCCGGTACTAGATTTATTCTTGTTTGCCGCCATTATTAGATGGTAACCGAACACTGTAACATGCATGTTCGTGTATGTATGGAGGGCAATACTGGACAAAATTGTCATTAGATCGTGTGCGGTGAGGTATCATATCGTACTACATGGTTATGTACCCGGTGATACTATATCGTACCCGACATGTTGTCTTATCGTAATAACGATGCCATTGTGTCGTACCACATGCTGCTATATCGTGCCCGATAGTGTTATATCGTAACCGGTGTGGTGATATGGTAGCCGGATATGCTGCTATATCGTACCCAATAACGCTATATCGTAACCGGTGTGGTCTTATATTGTACCAGTGATGCCGTTTCATCGTACCATATGCTGCTTTATCGTACGCGATAATGCTATATCGTAACCAGTGTGTTGTTATATCGTAGCAGTGATGCGGTTTCATCGTACCACATGCTGTTATATCGTACCCGACGGACGTATACAAAACATGGACCCCCGGTCCATGGACCACCCTTGTGGACCCGGTCCATGGACCACCCTGTGGACCCGGTCCATGGACCACCCCTGTGGATCACCCCTAATTTTTGAAGGTCAACAAACACGTCGGAATGGAGGAAGGTGAGAAGATCGCTGAAGTGTTTCTTTTTTATTTTAGTAATGTTATTCTGTTTCCTGACCGCCATTAACGATCATAATTATTTGCAT
This sequence comes from Galaxea fascicularis, assembly GCA_948470475.1. Classification (NCBI taxonomy): domain Eukaryota; kingdom Metazoa; phylum Cnidaria; class Anthozoa; order Scleractinia; family Euphylliidae; genus Galaxea; species Galaxea fascicularis. The sequence goes on along the minus strand of CAOKRL010000076.1, from coordinate 10,540 downwards.
GTTTTGTTCTTTAGATATTTATGGAGACTTGGCGAGCTCTGACTCCGACAGGTACTAAACAATTTAATACGATTGAAGCATTTTGATGAACGAGTTTACGTTCTGTTACTGAATCATGTCAATTATGGTTTTATTTCTTTCACCTCTACGGAATTCGACTAAAGAAAATTATAGTTTTCACCACTTGATGGGCACATTTTGCTTTCAGTGAGGTGGTGCGCAGTGCTAGCAAATCAGTTGAGAAAGTAAAATGTAAATACAAAATAAACAAGTTAAGCGTCTGTTATGTACACAAGCAGCATGTAGTTTGTTGTTGCACTTGTTACTTTAACCTTTGATGTGGAAACTAAACAGAATAATGAATGGCTTTGTCAGGAAGATTATTGTATTTTCATGTGTATTCTAAGATTACTACCTTGCAAGCGATAATTATCATAGTCTGCGCACTTCACTCGATGGATTTGAAACACTGTTCTCACACTAAACATACCTTGTTATTTTTATATCGAGCTTTTAGAATTTTAGTAAAATTCAGCTAAAAAATTAGGGATGGTCCATGGACCGGGTCCACAGGGTGGTCCATGGACCGGGTCCACAAGGGTGGTCCATGGACCGGGGGTCCATGTTTTGTATACGTCTGTACCCGACAATGCTATGTCGTACCCGATAATGCTTCATCGTAACCCAAACTAGTCAGCGGCTTACCCCAACCTCGTTCCCAGGCTCTCTTTGCTCTGCCTCCCTTGTCGTTGGGAGAGACCCTGGTAGCGGCTGGTCATGTGACCACCTGTGACACAAACTTTTCCACTGGGGTAGAGTCAACAAATAATTTTTGTCAATCTCAACTAAAGCGAAACGGAAAGGCGATCAGTCATCGATATATTCAACAACACACGGGCAAATACACCTTTGAATATTCTAAGCTTCACACAGGTCAAACGAAATATATTGAAGTGTCACTCTGATTTCAATTCCAGCCGGCCGATTTTAATACTAAGAAGTAAAACTGGAACTTTCGCTGTTTCATGTTGCCTGAATTAACCTCACAGCATATTGTTTGCTACCCAAAACGATGTTTTATTTACCATTTTGCAAAATATAATTCTAAATATAAACTGTCGAAAGGTAAACGGTCTAAATATAAACTTACATAAGCCTGATGCAGATGAAATTATGTCAACAAAACTGCAAATCATTTGCATGCTGTAAATCAGTGTAAATCACTCTTAATGACCATTTTTGAGCAATTCTTTACACAACAAATGAGATTCTTCTTAGAAGAATACTATTCTTTTTATAAGAATAACAATTCTGGTAACCAGATCAAATAACCTACAATTCTTTTTGGAAGAATTTAGTCAAATAAAACTTCTTAGGAGAAGAAAAAATTCTTGTGACAAGAAAAACTGATTCTGATAACCAGAGTACATGTCACATAATGTTCTTCTGAAAAGAATGTATTTTGAAGGTTCTCCTGAGAAGAATAACAGATTCTTATAGCCAGACGTCTCGTAACTGTAATCAGATCAAGATAAATCTTTCGTCTTATGAGAAGGATAGATTTACAAAGGTCTTTTGAGAAGAATAACAGATTCTTATGACAAGAAACGTTGTATCTGTAATCAGATCAACATAAACCATCTTCTTATGGGAAGAATGGAGTTACAGAGATTTTAAGGGAAGAATAGCAATTTCATAATTAGCACGGAATCGTATTCTTGTAATCAAATCAAACATACATTGCTTTGAGAATAAGTTTTATTACATGTAAGAGATCAAGAGATCTTCTGAGAAGGATAGCAATCTTTTTGACGGGGAATTGTTTTTTTTGTTAGCTGAAAATTGGATTCCTAGATCTAGAGATAATCACCTTTCATTAGGGCCAAGTCGCACTAGAGGACAAAACTGTTTATTTATGTCAAAAATCTGTCATCACAATGAAAAACCAAGTGCGACCGGTTTGTTCACCAAAGGACAAAATTTGGTCGCGGGCGGACAAACTTCAAAGATGCCGTCGACTACCTCTGGAGCAGGCCAAATTGAGACAAATTTTGGAAAACAATAGCGAGGGTGTTTTAATTCGGAAATGATTTGACAGGTGATATGTAGCAGAGTCTCTATGCTATAGACTTCGCGGCAAAATTGGTCACGTTCTCATTTTTCTTCATTCATCACAGCATGGTGTGATGTTTTGTTCACAGATTTTGTTCTCAAGTGCGACTGTACTTTTCCGGACAAATTTTTTGTCACTGGCCGATTTCAAGTCAGATTTGTCCTGGACAAATCTGAAATTGTCCTCTAGTGCGACTTGGCCCTTACTGTAGTCCTACACTTTGTTTGACACTTCAATGATTTTGAGAGCTTTAAAGATAAGCATCACTCAGTCCTTAGATGAAGCCAATATTTCAACTTGAATAGTTATTATGAATAACAAATGCTTGGTTCACACGTGCTTCACGAGTGAATTCGCGGAAGAATATTCTTTATCTGATGGGCAATCAGGTAAGGGCCAAGCCGCAAAAAACCTTCCTGGACAATTTATTCTATTTTCATGGGATAAGTACTTGTTAAATCACCTGTAACACTTTTCACACATTTAAGTCGAATTGAATCTCAACATCAGTTTTTAATAGCAACTCTCGTTCCCGCCGTTTTACACTCTCCCTCTAAACCTATCCCATCATGCATGTGGTCCACCACAGGTAGACCAACAAACACTACATCACCCTTTAACCAAAAATTAAAGGGAGCTGGGCAATTTATGAATCTTAATTATAAATTGCCCCTTTTTGGTTAAAGGGTGATTTAACAAGTACTTATCCCATGAAAATAGCTTTTAGGGTAATTCACATGTTCACTCCCTATTGATAGTTTGTAATGTTTGGGTTTTGAAGATAACAATATTAATGGCAGTGAGTTTAAATCACTGACAGACAGAGACTTCAAAGATCTCATCCCTCAGTTTCGTCAGCGGAAACAACTTAGAGACTGGATGATTGGTGTGGTATGTGCAATACTTAATGATGAAGAACAGCTGTTTCTGGTCATTGACAATGAAGTCCTCCTTGAGACCAGAACTTATACACAAGGTCTATTTTCTTTTTTCGCAGTGCACCATGTTTTTAACTTAGAGTATCCCCAGAAACTTAAGGTGGCTCAAACCCCTTTCAACACTTTCAAGAGCCTCACTTATCAGAAAGATTGACACTATAACGCTATCGCGTAGTAACAATTCTATGCTACCAAATGAAAAAGCAATTATTGCTGAATAAAATGAAGTCATTATTGTGACATAATACGTAACCATAGTAACAGGAAAGCCCTGTAGAAACGCCCTATATTTTGGCTTTGGTTGCTCGTATCTCAAAAACGAACTCGGTGATCCCCATTTTTTAATGCTGGAAAGTGATTAGCAGACCAAGATAAAACTGTCTGCAAAGTGTAAAAAAATTCTGTGGAGCGGATTCAGAGCCACCTTAATTTTTCTTATTTTTTAAGGTGGCTCTGAATCTACTCCACAGAATTTTTTTAAACTTTGCAAAAAGTTTCATCTTGGTCTGTTAATTACTTTCGAGCAATAAAAAATGGGGGTCACCGACTTCGTTTTGGAGATATGAGCAACTAAAGCCAAAATATAGGCTGTTTTTACAAGGCGTTCCCGTTGCCATGGTTACGTCTTGCATTACAGTAATGACCTCTTTTTATTCAGCAATAATTGCTGTTTCATATGGTACCACAACATTGCTAGTACGTGATACAGTGTTGTAGTATTAATCGTTCCAATAAGTGAGTTTCTTGAAGTGTTGAAACCGGTTTGAGCCACCTTAAACTATGCTTTAAGTTCCTACAGGAATACATATTTGGTGTACCCCAGAGAAAGAAAACATTGCCATACAGAGATGGTGTTTGTTCTCTCTTAAGCCTTAGTTAATCAGTAGGAACTGGTTATAAAACCTTGGAAATTTAAAAAACAAGAACAGTGCAGTTGCAATAGATGTTGAGGTGACCATGACAGTGCGCAATATTTTGTTTTTGGTTCACCAGATAGTTGCGAATAAATTGGTTGTCCTGTTGAAAAAAGTGAAAGTGTGTTTTTGTCGGGTTTTGGGCAGGGTCAAGGCCAAAAAAGCTAACAAAAACATGAAACAAAGAAAAATTGTTGAGTTTCATAACCATCTACATATCTTAACTATCCTTAAGCAGTCGAGCTGCATGTTAAACAGAATTGAGTTTTCTCACAAGGGTGTCTCCTTTTTAATTTTTTTTAAGTGAGAAAAGAATAATGGCTGGCCAACTGGCTTTTTTTTCTCTTGCTGTAAACAGAACCATGATCCTTTTATATTGTTGTTACGATTTACAGTAGTGTTGTTTCCTAGTGTAAGCAGAGTCATGATGCTTTTATTTTGCATGGGTACTCACGTCCCGTTCGTTACTCCCTTTTGGCCATCCCTACCGTGTTAAATTTATTTATTTTTTCCCCTCACAATTATGTACGTGTAACTTTTCGTTTATTACTATTGTAACTGAGTAGAATGCCAATAAAGCTGTTAAAAAGCTGTTAAAAAATATCGTTTGCTTGCTTCAAAGTAAATTTATTGACTCAGTTCCTCTATAGATCAATATGTAGAAGTGCAGTCTAATCATCATTGATAAATTTGGTAATTGGTAATTGTGTATGTTAATGTTTATGGTCAGTTTATTCACATTGTCAATTTGCTAGCATGTAAATAAATTTGGTTATTGTGTATGTTAATGTTTAACAATGTGCAGTGAACAACAGATCCAATTCAAACTTTACCAGTTTACAAAGGCATTTTCTATGCCACTGATTGTAAACTGAATGGTCAGTTTATTCACATACTTTAATTTCCTAGCATGTAAATAACTATAAGATAGCTCAGTGAAGAGGAGCATCATTACTATCACAGAAATTGTCCTAGATTTTAAGTATCTGAAAGATAAGCAGAGACTGAAATGATTTTATTAAAACAATTAGTTCTAGTTACAATAAGGCAGGTGAAAAGTGTAAATAGCTTACCTGAAATTGAATAAATCTTGTTTGACATAATATTAGTACATGTATGCAATGTTTGCTTACCTTTATGTTAAATGATTGGGAACAAACAAATTGCATGCGGATGGTTCTTGGAGCTTGAGGTGATGAAAGAAACCATATAGCAGCCCATTCAGAAGAATATAAAGCATTCTTGCATAATTCAAGAACCCTGATTCTTGAGGCAAGAACTGGAAATTGATTTCTCAGTTGTTTCTTAAGATTAGTGTTCCTTAAATGAGGATTCTGAATCTGTGTAATATGAATCTTCATTCTTAAGACAAGACTCGAAATCTGTATGAAGACTAATGATCTCTTCTAATGAGAATTCTAAATCTCTTTAAGAGAGTCCTGACGAGAATTAAGATCTTTATTAAGAATAATGTTATTCTCTTTTAATGAGAACATCAAATCTTTTGAGAAGAACCCTGATTCTTAATAAAAATGGGATTCTTTTGACAAGAATCCTATTTTCTTTCTTAAAAAA
>CAOKRL010000075.1:0-24766 GCA_948470475.1 Galaxea fascicularis | reverse complement strand
ACAGTTTGTCACATGGGATAAAAAAAATCGCAGAATTATTACCTCAGAGCTAAACCGTGAATGAGAACATTAGGCCATGTCCACACTGATGCGTTTTTGTTTGTATGCGTTTTCGATAGGTGTAAAAACGCATCGATTGATCTGCGTCCACACTGATACGGATGCCGTAGCGTTTACAATACGATTCACTTTCAACAGCGTTTTCAAAAGGATCCGTTTTCGATGAAAATGCTCAGCGTTTTCGAGCGTATCAGTGTGGACAGGAGGCCAAAACGCATACATATCAATGCGTTTCCAAACAAAAACGCATCAGTGTGGACATGGCCATAATTCCAAGCTTTCCTCACGTAATATAGACGAAAAAAATGACCTCGGCGAGTTAGAAAAGAGAACGAAAGAAAAAACAGAACAGACAGCGTATATTAAAACAACGCGTGAATTATTCGGTGTTCGAAACGGAAGCGAAACTAAAGCTTGCTTCTGGATAATTTCACCCTTAAAAGCTAGCAAATGGTCCCAAATTACTTTCTGTATCCTTACAATGTCCTGTCTTGCATCTCTGAAAGATTTTGCCTCAATTTTGAGCAAATAAACATTCCTCCGCGACCGGCGCCTTCTTCCTTCCTTGATCGAATATTTAGCTCACCAGTGAGAATCGAAAGTAACGCCAATTTTCTGTCACGCTTTCAAAACAAGGCACGCATTCCCGGGCACGCATTACCATCTTCTCTATTGCCAACATCTAAACAAAAGCTCTTCAAGTGCATTCAGGCCCGCACTTTCTAACCTGTGGTTACTACTAGTTATTATTACTATTATTATGGTAACCATGCATTTTTAGAGGTTATTGGGTAACAGAATACAAATCTTTGAAATAAGTAAGTTTGTTGCAGTTTTGTCCAAATGAGCTACCACTGGGCTACAGGAACCCCTCATGAGCCAGGTCATTTATCTCGATTCTTAAACAAAGTGTCCCACTGGTCGGCGGGTTTGACAATGTAAACGTGATTTTCTTGAACCTGATAATTCAATTACTAATGATGGCAAGCCATTTTATTTGGGCCAGTATAGATCTATTGGAAGATCATCGACAGTTGTAGAACATGGCTGAGCTAAAAAAGCTCACGCTTACAAGTCCGCAATCTGAATTGGTGCATTGAGGAGAATTTCTGTTATGTGCTATTCCCCGTCCACGACGTCAGTCCATACCCATTATTTTGTACCAAACCTAGCGGTCCTTACAGCTGACACGGCGCATGATCGTTTGGTGTTTTTTTTCGCGCCGTGAGTTTGGATTGATCGCCAGTATGAGGAACGGATAAATTTGAACAAAGAACGATATAATCGCCATTATGGGCATTCTGTTCTCGAGATGGAGAGTAAGTCTTTCGTTTTCGTCCATTTTGCTCGGAGATTTTGTAGCTGATTTAGGCAGAGGGTGTTGGACACGATTCAAGCTTGCAGGCGCGCACGACTCTTTCGATCAGGGTGAAATTATAGTTGATTGAAGTTTATTTTTTGACAGAAAAAAGAGTCTTTAGGGGAAGTGTTGGAGTCTCTTGAGAAGGTAAGATTTATGTAGAAGTAAAATAACAGTACACTTGCAAATTTGGAGTAGCAAATTGCGTCACCTTTCCCCTGTTTATTTTTGTTGGCTGACGTTTTTTCGCATGCATCGATCGCAGTTTTTATTTTGAAGTTTTCTGCTCGTGTTTGGTGAAACTTTTTGTAGAATAATTCTTTGAAAGTACTCAATACCACGATTAGTGTCTTTAATAAAGTGAAATAAATTTTGGACAAATGTATTAATAATTTTGGCTGAAAAAGATCTCAAATTGAAGTTGTAAAGATTTTTCATTTCACAACTGTACAGGTACATCCTAGTGTAAGCATAATTATAGCTTTCTTTAGCTTAATGTGTGACGATTTTTATCCTTTTTAAGCGAATAGGCTCATTCGAGAAATAAACAGTAAACAGCCTGGCAGAGACGAACGTTTTCAAAAAATTACCTGTTTATTATGGCAGACAAATTAAAAGTTTCAATTAGAATTGAATAATTTATGACTTTCATTGAGCTTATCAGCAGTGTATGTATGACAAAGGAATAAAAAGACATGAATGGTACAAGATATTTAAGTCTAAAATCCAGGTGAAATTTTTTTGATGTGCCATGGAATTTTGTTGCAGTCTATTTTTCTATATCTAGTGAAACCATAAAGAACTTAGCTCTGAAGGGTGTCAGGCCAAGTAAAAAAAAAGCAAATGTTTCTTGTCCAGTTTTCTACAAAAAAGAGAGCAGGAAGGCCCACTTTTTTGTTATTTCTGACAATTTTATTATTTCCAAATGAGGGGTAGCCCAAAAAATGAAATGGCTGAGGGCAAGGATTTTTTTACTGGGCTTTATAAAACTAATGCATATTTTGCAGTTGGGAATCCTTATGTGATATAAGGCAAGGTTGCTGTGGACAGTGCCTTGTGAACGGGACTTTGAGTGGGATGCTCAATGAGTCTGCCAAGTATCAGAAAGGTCTCTGTTAAGTCGCTTGGCTGTGACAAAACACCATTGTCAGACTTGGCATAAACAAGATGTCACAAGTTTTTCCATGATTGTGAAAAGAGGAATAACAATCTTTTCCATCATCATGATGAGAAATGTTGTGTGTCCTCTCCTGTGCTGGGCTTAGTAATACCTGGCAACTAATGATAAAAATCACTTTTGATGAAATTTTCCAAGAAATTGTCTGTTGAATACAGTGTCCTAGGAATCAAATTTAATTTTTATCAGACTTTCTTGCTAATCTGGTTTGTCTCACAATTGAGTCAGTCCACCAGGGTTTTCAATAAGAGCTGGTGGCCAGCAGATCTCACTGGCTGTTTCACACAAATTTGCTGCCTTCTTTAAAATTACCCCAAATAATGACATAATAACCAAAGAATAACATAAGAAACATTTGCCACAGAAGACAAGCCTTGGATCAGTCATGTCTGTGTTTTTTAACTTGTAAAATACCCTAATTCTTGCTCCAGAATACAAGAAATGCAATCCAAGGATTCCAAATTTCAAAATTTTCCCAGAGGAACATGCCTCCAGACCCCCCTAGAAGCTTGCGACTTCAGCGCTTGTTACTTGCACGTTTCCATGAGTAATTTCTTTTCCGCTTATTTGTAGACTCTTACCACCTTGATTTCTAATGAAAACCCTGATCCACATCTGTGTGACTTAATTGTGAGACAAATGATTAACTCAGCTGTTGTTTCTAACCACAATGGCAATTGCCTTTCATGGTAGAAATAGCTTTGTTTTCCAACATAGTGCAGCCATTTTCATTCCTTTCATTGCAGGATCTCAAAGCCTTAGAATCAAGTCAACGAAGAACAGAGCAGCTGAGGAAGAAGTTCATAGGCTCCTTAATCTTGTACTCCATTTTGCTCTATATCATAGCAGCTCTTGTCTGCTATTTCTATGACTTCCCAAAGTCTTGGAAAGCCAAAGCTGTCCGTTCAATTCCTCTTCTTGTAATTCCTATTGTGTGAGTATTGGTTTTATCAAAGTAATGTCATGGCTTTCAATGCCTGTCTTTCCTTCTTACTTGAAGATATATCATTCAGTCTGCTCTATGTGACTCTGCAGTTTTTAACAGAAAAAGTTTCTGCTTATATTTATCGACTAACCTGCGGGAAATAAACTTTTTAGTGGTGTTTTGACCCTTGCAGAGTGTATTTTTTGAAGAGGTTGCTTCATTACGTGTTTGTGAGCAGGATAAGCAAGAATGGTTAGTAATGTTACTTTCTTTTTTTGTAAAGTGAAACAGTCAAGTTAAATCTTTTTATTTTTATTTTTTATTTAAACATATGTATTTAAAGAAGTTTACATTGATAAAGACTGCATAAGGGCCAGACAATTACGAAAATGCTGAAAAGAGGTCAAAAGTTTTAATCACCTTTCTTGAAATGCTTACTTTCAATAATAAATCTTTGCACTTGAAAAAACAATTCCTTGTTCTTATCTAATGTCAAAAGAGATGAACCATTTAAAAAACTTTTCAATAACGTTGAATCGGAAATACTTGACCACCTTTCGGCAAAAAGGGTCGCAGCACAGGTGAGCAGGTGAGATCTTAAGATCTTAAAACGGGCATTTGATCAAATAAGATCAGTAAGTGTGATCGCTTGTTGACTTTTTACTCATTAATTTTGCAGCAAGACGGCTTGAGGAGTTAAAAGATCGGAAGAGACAAGTTGTAAGTGGAGTGTCCAGATTAATGTCTTACTTTGAATTTTCCCTTAAGTTTGTTGCTGTAAAATTCCTATTATCTGATTGAACTCCTTAACAGGTAATAAACTGTAATGCATGTTTTTATGAACTCCTTCAGCTTGAAGAAGTAATGGAAAAAGAAACTTACAAAGCTGCAAAAGATCTCCTGGACAAATATGATCCTAATTCTGAAATAGTGAAGGTATTTAGCATGCATTTATTTTGAACAGAATTTTTTTACATTAGTTGATTAAAGTCAATATGGTAGTCAGTTGTTTTGATAACAATACACTTGCTATAGACAACAACAACAACGTTTACCATTTACATACATGGCGTTGCCACAATAATCAATATAAATGTAAATATATCACATAGGGAAAAGGAATCAAACTATATAATGTGTGCTAATAGTAAGTTTTGTCTCTCTGAAGCCTCAAAAATGAAATGGCCTACTTGTTGACAAATAAAGGATCAACGTTATTAAATAAAGAAATTTATACAAGAAAATGTTTGCCTTTTTTGTTGGAAGTTATTTATATACATTGTATTCTGTCACTGCAAAGGTGGAGAAGAAAGATGTAATACCATCATCTCCTGCACCTGCTGGAATGCAAAGCCCAAGTGGAACAATGGGGACAGGTCAGCAATTAAAAATAGTGACAGCAAAATTTCATTTTTCATTGTTAGATGTTTCATTTCACCATCTGTTTTGTCAATGACTCACGAGAAATGCAGTAATTATTCTTTTGACCAAGGCTGTAGAGCTGTATTCCTTTTTGCACAACAATTTATGTTCTATTGGGAGGACAAAAGTTGGTTTACAACACTTAAAAATCACAAGGGAACCATACAAACTTCAATGACATGTTTGTTTAGATTGTAGGTCAGATAACACAAAAACTGCCACAGTTACAAAAGCTAAATCCAAATTTGTTTTGAGATGTCAAAAACGTTTTTCTGAGATGCCAAATTCATAGACATTCTATCGTTGATGCTTATAAATTAGATCTGATACAGGTGATGTAAATGTTATGATGGAAATGACCCGATGCAAATGACCTGATGCAATAAGGTAAATTATTTACGTTGCACTTTTCAGAGTTAAGACAAAGAAATCCTCTGCCCAGGGTAGAGAGTCCTGGAGCTCCATTATATCGCACTATCTCGGAACCCTCTCTTGCGGAGTCCCCTGGACAGCTTAACCAATCAGGGACCAAAGAGCCATTGGAACCGAGGAAATCTAGTAGTCTCATGGATATATCTGCCTCACCCTCAGCTGGTTAGTTTTTAGTTTCTATGCAAACATACAAGTTTATTTTTGTCACCCTTTTTCAGAAATATCTCCTTGATTTTAAGGTTTTACATGTTTATGGGATCCTTTAATAAATAAATAATTGCCAAGCAACTAGCATTAAATATATTAATATTATTAATATATTTAATACTAGTTGCTTGGCAACTTGCATCTTTCTCATGGGCACATTACACCATAACCGTCGTTAGTTATTGTAACATGATATTATTTTATGCACATTTTTGCTGTGGTACAGAACTTCTGTAGTCTATACACTAGCAATATTATTTTATTTTTATCATCGACCACCACTGAAATACTTGTTCATGCATTTGTATCTTCAAAATTGGATTATTGTAATTCGTTACTCTACAGACTACTGAACTACTGAGTAAAAATGTTATAGCACGTCCAGAACGCCGCTGCTCGTCTCATCTCTCTTTCAAGAAAACATGAACACATCACGCCTATTTTGTTAAATCTTCACTGGCTTCCGACACATTATTGCATTGTGTTTAAAATTCTACTCATCACGTACAAGGCTCTTAACAATCTTGCACCATCGTACATGCGTGATCTACTCACACCTTACGTTCCAGCTCGTCAACTACATTCATCATCTAAAAATCTTCTTGTGATTCCTCATTTTAATTTGAAGACATACGGCGCAAGATCTTTTTCCGTAGCAGCCCCCACACTCTGGAACACTTTGCCATCTGACATTATGAAAAGCTTGTCAGTGTCCGTTTTCAAAAACAAACTTTTTATAAATTATTTTACTATTTTATTGCTCTTGTTAAGAGCTTTTGAACTTTAAGGATACGAGCGCTATATAAATATTTTATTATTATTATTATTTTTTTTTATTCTTAACTAAGCCCATTTTATGTGAAACTGAAGTTCTTGCACAGTGTTCATGTAGCTCATTTATTAGTGTTTAAAAGCTAAGTATTTGTGCAGACAAGTCAGTTTGTTTAGCTGCGCTAGTATTTGTTTATATATGCTGTTTGCTAGGTATGGCATCGCCATTATCTCAAGGTATGCTACGCCCTCATGTTTCACCCGTACCAATGCTGAGACCGCCCCAACCAATCTTACCGCGAGAAAGGACAGCTGTTGATAAGGTTTGTTGTTGTCCTTATTGGTCAAGTCACCATAAGAGTATCTCTTCACACCACTTTAACGGAAATTCCATTACTATTACTGAGTTCAAAAGCACTGTGAAGATGCTTTGAACTCATTATTTTTCATTCATTACTATTTTTTAAATAATAAGAATTTTGCATCAATTTCTCAGCTCTCATGGTCATGACATTTTCTGCAATTCCATCTTGGTATCTCAGTATCTCAGTTTCTTTAGCAAGCCTTTGTGTTTTTCATCTACTTTTATTTGTCTCTTTTGGGAGATCCCCTCAATAGGGAAAAACCTCTGGTATCTCCTTTTCTTTGTATTAATGATTATCATTAGTACTGTAATGAACACTGGAAAAGTATTATAATATTATTATGGTTATTATTGTTATTTTTAATTCCTTAGATATGCACGAAATGTGGTGGTGTTGTCACTGTCTTGCAGAGCCTCTTATTTACTTTTTACCACCTCTGGCATCATATTGTTTAGGTCTTGACATTAGAGGTTCTTAATTAGTTAATTTGCCATATATGATATGACCATGGCTGGAAATCATGATTTTAGACGCACAATAATTAACATCATTAAAGCCTGGATGCAACAAGAAAATATCGCTGAAAGTAGAAATGTTATGCATACAATACATTACATTATATCACTTTTCTGGCTGTTTCAGGTAATAGAGTACCTTGTTGGTGATGGTCCAAACAACAGATATGCTCTAATTTGTAAGCAGTGTTTCTCTCATAATGGTATGGCATTGAAGGAAGAGTTTGACTACACAGGTATGACTTGCTCAAAACTGAATAGTGCAAACAAAATAAATTTCTGGTACCAGTGAGTGTTTCTCTTCGGTCATTTTTATTAGACAGAACTTTGCTCTTCTTGAAATGAAGCCCATAGGAGTTTCTTCTCATTTTGAGAAGAGCAGCGCCAACGTTGAATTTTTTCCCTAATTTTTTTGGATGTAATAATGTTTTGCTTGTGATCTCCAATACATGCCCAAAATGACACTCCAGTGTTTTTCACCCATTTAGTTGTTTTGGATAAAATGTCCATAGATGCAGAATACATTTCCTTAACAACACTATGTCACGAACCATTGCCCACATAATGAAAGTGCTAACTAGATCAGTCACGTTTTAAAAGCCTTAAGGATCTTTAAAAGCTCAAGTGTCACCAAGAGGAATGCATTCACTAGTGAGCAGCTCATACTTAAGATGTTTTTTGGGAAATGAATTATCTCCAGAAAGCCATAAGTCATTGAAATTGTAGGAAGTCACTAATCACTGTATGGTTTTGCTTTCAGCATTTAGATGCTGCTATTGTTACCACTTGAACCCTGCCAGAAAACAACGGCCTGTTGCTCCAAAACTGGATTATGACACGTGGAGTACTCCCAAGCCCACATCTGCTCAGGGTGGGAGCTTACGTCATCGGAGGCCAACTAATTCTGTACAAGCCATGCTGGAAAAGAAGAATGGTTAGTAAATAATAAGACAATCCAGAGTATTTCTTATTTTATAGTATGCTCAACAAAATTGCTCAATTCTGATTGTTCAAGAGCAGTACCTATGAAGTTTCCATGACAACAATGCATGAGAACAGCTAAATGTTGCACACAAGTTGCCATTCTCTGGAATGCTTTGTTGGACTTAAATTTATCAGAATACACAATAATAAACAAGTTTTAAAATTAAAAAGTCTCACAACCTTGTACAATTTATGATTAATAGGTATTTGTGATTTTGAAAGTTATCAAATTGCACTCACCTTAAGGCTCATGAAATTGGGAGAACTTTCAAGAATCACTTGTACCTATCAGTCATGAATATTATTATACTCGAGGTTGTGTGATTTCCTATAGTAATCTTGTTTCATTCCAAGCATCCTTAGTAAGGCTCTTTTGCATTGATTTTCACTTTGGCAATTTGATATTGTCTTGACACAAGTCGGTGAAGAGTAGTATGGGAAATCATAGGACCTTGAGTCTAATTTGAGATTATTAGGTGCAAATGTAGAATTTTGAAAGTTCTTGAAATTGCATGAGTGCAATTTGAGAACATTCAAAATCATGTGTACCTTTTTATCTGGAATTATACGAGAAGGTTATGGAATTTTTTCTGTACAGTACATTAAAGTAAATTATGATCTGTATGAGATTGTGCAATTTTTTGTTTGTAGTATAGACCTCTTTCAAAATAGTGGCCAAACAAAAACATTCTTTTGTTTTTAGCTAATGAACCTAGGATGTGCAAAATTCATAATAATTTTTGTTCTAAAATTAGGCTACCAGGTCTAATCAACATACAGTACAAAAGAATCACACATTGGCTGCCATTTATGAAAGTGGTCTATGTTCAGCTGATTTTGTCATCCGAAAATTCAAATTTGTAGACAAATTCGCCACTTTTGGCTGTGCTCACACACCATTGCAATGGAAACCTTTGTAGGTACTCAATCAAATACAATTTGGGATCAATATTGTACTATTCTTTCAATCAGATTTGAGCAATTGTGCAGGCTCTAGTGTAACCCCCTAAATAAGACCTTTGACTGAATAAAAGTTTAGCATTCATACTTAGAGTTTCCTGTGTTCAAGAGACAAACTTAGAACATGATGTTTCTCTGAATTATTAGTTATGCAGAACGTAGCAGAAACCTCTGCTGTTAATGGTAATGCTTCGGTAAATGGTAATCATGATCCAGCTGACAAGTCGAAAGGTATGATAACAGTCAAAGAACATAAACAAACACTTTTGAAATAAGACGGACAAAACAGTTGTCTTGGTGAAATTACCCATTGAATGGGTAATTATTGACCAATCTTTCTCTGAAAATCTCCTTAATCTTATCCGTGTTGTACACTACAAAATATAAGGCTCAACTCAAAAGAGATGTATAAACACTATTTTGCTTTGGCCCCCCATTACTTAATGTGTGTTGTGATTATTCACCCAAGGCTTTGCTTTTGTTACCATGTTTTCTGAATGTAAGAAAAATCGCCCAACAGTCGTATTATAAGTGGACGAGGCACAATTATTCTAGTCCGAGTAGGTTCAGTCCTGAGAGACTGTTCTTGGTGGTATAATTTGACTGATGTCAAGGGATAGGTATTTCCTGTTCAGGTTGTGAAAACATGTCCAGTCAAAATGATCAAGCACAATATTTCTGAGGACTGCACTTACCAAGAAGATTACAATTCACCAAGTTATTAACATTTGGGTTCCTGGTTTCCTTTTTGCTCTTGGCATTTATTTATCTTAATTGGAACTTAAGGGTTTTCGTGATTCAGGGTTCTGTAGATGTTTTATGTTGTTGTTGTTTTTTCACAGCAGGTGCAGTAAAGAACACATCAGCAACTAATGTGGAAAGGAAACAAGCCGAGTATGGAAAACAAGAAAAAAGTTAATAATTTAATATAATTTGAAGACCTATAAGTGAATGGTCATCTGATGGATGGAAACCAAGAACAATTTATTTATTATAAACGTGAAAAAGGATGTTAACTGTTCAGTCAGGATGAATGATTAACTCTCACAGTTAAGCACAAATTTTGAGGCCTTGTGTACCTTCTGACATGGAGAGATGATGATGATGATAATGAAAGATTTGGAGGGAATAATTAAGGTGGCATGGATGTTCATTCGTTTGAAATAGCCTTCAGAAATGATTTTGATGATTATTGACCCTTTTCACTCGTGCGGTCAGCGGCCAGATTGATTTGATGAAGCAAAAGAAAGTATTTGCATAAAAATAGAGTTCAACTCCCAAAAGGTTAGCCTGGTACACCAATATGCCATGGCCGTGGTTCCTTTGTTTTGGTACACCAACATGGCCACCGTGATGTCATGTGAAAATGATCTATTGACTGATGAAGCTAGAACAGTAATGTGATAGAAGCTAAAATTCAGCCTCTAATATTTATGTCATGTGGTCAGGTTCTGTAGCCACCAAAAATAATGTGAAGAGTGTTGCTTCAGAAAATTCAGTATCCCTTCCATGGAACGTTTGGGGATTGGGTGCCTCCACTCTCCACCCCTTCCATTTGGAAGACCTGTGTCATGTAACCTCTTAAGACAACCCACAACCTTGCAGGGATGGAGATAATAGATGGGAGAAAATACTTGGCTGTCAATTCTCGGCTGAAAAACCCTTTTTGGTCTTAAAAATCTGTAATATTGGATTCTTCTAAACCCTCCTTTGAACTGATTATAGGCTATTCCCAAGTTGCATTTAAGAGCAGGGGTAAGTGTGAAGCCTTTTGTATGAAAATGATTTTTTATTCTCGTGCACACAAAATTCATTTTCACAACAAGGGCATTGTGCTTGGCTTCATTTTGAACTGAGGGTTTTTGGGACTAGGAAATGGCCCCTGTCTGTTAAAATTTTTATCTATATCCCTACCTTGCTATTTTCAGTGATCTCTGTGGAGGCATGGGTATTTCCTGGAACCATGCAATATGATGATGAGGAAATTACATGAAACTGCTGTTATAAAATAATGTTATACAACCATCAATCCAACATTTTTGGTTTAACTTTGATGAAAAATGACCTGAACATGAACCATGTAGAAGAAAGAGAATGAGTTGTAAAAATAAGGATGAAGGCAGAAGAGAAGAGAAGTTCCTGTGAAGCCCGAACAGAAAACCCTTTGACAGTCTGTCATGGTCATCCTCAATTAAATGTTGCTCAAAGAGAATAATTTTTTATTGTGGCGACAATAATAATTTCTGATGTCTTTGTTGTTATCTTAAAACTGATTGAGTAATTAAATTTGTGGGACTTAATGATACTAACTATTAGAAAGTTTGCATGTTAAAGTTTGCGAGTTTGTTTGCACTGTTAGCAGTAATTAGGAGTAATGACAGATGACATCACCTGAAATCCATTTCCAATTTTGGCTTCAACTGCTCTTTTTGCTTTCCAAATTATTTTCTTTACCTTACTGACTTTCATAATTACCGAAAGGTCTTGATAATAGCAGAAACAATGTAATTTTCAGAAAAGAAACAACATTTTTTGTAGAATACATGTTTCAGCAGTTCTTCTGCCATTGTCACTTGGAATGTTACATAAGGATAAGGTGAATACACTCATTATTATTCTGTTGCACTGTATATTCACCTTATACTTATGTAATATTCCAACTGATGGTGGCTGAAGAAGGAGAAGAACTGTTGTTTCCTTACTGAAAACTTACTCTTTTACCCTTTAAATTGAGGCCTTTTTTGTTATTTCTTGTAGTTTCAAACCTTAACCAGTGACAATATTTCATTTTTTAACAGTGCGGAGAATATACATGCTGATATTAGAGTTTTTATAGTACACTCAACAAAATTACTCAATTCTGATTGGTTGAGAGCAGTACAATTATTAATCCCAAATAGTACTCTATAGGAGTACCTATTAAGTTTCCATGACAACAGTGCGTAAGCTCGTAATTTTGTTGAATGTACCATAAATAAAAAATCGCACGACCTCGTACAATTCGGGATTGATAGATACTTGTGATTTTGAAAGTTCTTAAATTGCACTCGCCTAAAGGCTCGTGCAATTTTGAGAACTTTCAAAATCACTTGTACCTAGTAATCCCGAATTGTACTCGAGGTCTTGCGATTTCCTATACTAATTATATAATTTGAGTTGAACTTCAGACTGAGACTGTCTCTTACAAAGTGGAGTTAAATTGTCAAGTTAGAAAAAGCAGAATTTATTTTGTTGTGAATAAATTTTGGATGTTGTATGGTTACAAAATTTGAGTAAAATACAGATCCATTTAAATTCCCAGGTTTGGGGGGAGGGGGGTACTCCTCTAAAAAGCTAAATGGGTATGTGCCACCCCAAAGGGTAGGGTTTGGTCTGAAAACGGGTATAGATTTTGACCATTTTGGTCTTAAATCGGGTAAGGTTTTCAAGGGGAGCATGACAGCGTAAAAGCATATTTTCAACTCTAAATGAATAATAGGGAAAGAGAAGTGACCAAATTATATCATTTGAGCTGAATTTTACCAATTCTTGACTTGGGCACACATGCAAAGCTTACGCTGTACAACAAAGCCAGTGGGAAAATTTGCAACCGCAATGTTTATTTGTGATAAATTGAGTGTTATTTTATCAATCTACAAGAGAAATGGTTACACAAACATAAACAAGGTGTTAAAATGTAATCAAGAACTGGAACAATGGCACACCCCTACCAACAATTCCGAGGACTACTCCCCGCCTCATGAAGTAGACCGGGAAGCAGAACTGTTGCTTTGGCAACAGCCCAGTGGATGTTATTTTGTGTCTTCCCGACGTACATTACTGGTGCCAAGTTTGAAACGGCATCACTCAAATATTTCCACAGATGTTGTTGATATCTTGATTTATACTTCATTTCATTTATATTTATCACTTCACTCATTTGTGACGTCGCCATTTTTTAAGGAAAAACTTGAATATCTCGGAAATGAAATACTTTTCAAAAAGAAAATGCCATTCTTACTCACTTTGAAAGGCCTTTCGAATAAGCAAACATTCTTTACTTCATAGGCACTCTAACAAGCATTCAAGTCCGGATTTCAAGTGACTAAGCTAAGATGATCGAAGACTTTTTTTTTTTGGGGGGGGGGGGGGTTGAAATTTTCGATTCCGGGATTTTTGTTATGCGTATTTTGAGATTCAGCATGGGATTATTTTGGAGTTCATTTTTGCTACAGGCAGGAGCCCATCAAGGAAAGCCTCTATCTCTCGGCTAATTCCTTGAGTCAACCGTTTCCCGAGAAGTTTTTTTCGTCGCTTAACATGGATTTAACGTCTCGTTCGCGTTTCAAGCAATTAATAATCGCTATGCTCATCACACGAAGCTATGTTGTGGGATATTTTGAGAATTTTTGGGTATATTTGGGAAGAGATGATTTTTTTCAAAGGATTAGTTAAATTTAGGAAAATGGGAAAGAATTTGAAGTTCGACGTTAGTGGATGGACACTAAAACAGTTTCCGAGCAACCTGCAGTGCCCTTGTGGGGTGTCAACTGTCTGGTGGTGTTTCAAAACATTTTTTTTTACAATACAATTCCTTCTTTAAACTCCCTAAAATTCCACTCCAATTCACGTTTACTCCCACCTTAATATTCCCCAAAATAAATAGAAGAGCTAGCTCCAGTCAGACGTTTCGTGAAAACCATATATTGGTTATTGTTTTGTTTCTAAAAAATATCGAGATCGGAAAAGGTAACAAAAAAAATTGGAACCACGTTGAATCTTTCTTCCCCAGTTGTGATATCTGAGAGCATTTTGGTTAAAAGAAAATACATGTGTTCGTATGAAAGACCCTTTAATGATACCAGAAAAAAAAATTATTTATTTCCTTTTTTGGTATTTCTGGCGAGCGACGCTTCCCCGTAAACGACAGGTGTTGGAGGTTGCTACTTACAGCGGAAAGAGTAAAACTGAAGACAGCTGAATTCAAAGATATTGTTTCTGTCGGCGTCCGCACCCAAGGTCAAGCAAATTCATTTGAAAGCCCAGCCTTAAATCTGCAGCTATCACTTAATTTTTAAAAGAATTACATCCTGCCTATTAGTTTTAAAAAATACAAGTTTTTTGTTTTGGCTGGACAATCACTGAGAAGAGCAATGGCTGAAATGTATTTACATATGCAATTTCAGTTTTGTTTCGTCCATGACAATTAACATATTAACACGACTTTCCGCGCGAATTGAAACGTGAGTTCAAGGCAATGCCTTACAAAGAAAATGTGATTTTGTCCTCTTTGAAAACCGTTTCTCTGCATTGTTTACAAGGAGGGAAATTTTGGGCGCGTAAAACTTACTTCCCGCCATATCTTGTAGTTATTTTCTTTTTGCTGTCAATCATAGCAGCAGTTACCATAGAAATCTTAATTTTGGGGCTCATTTGGTGCAAAGCTCGCTTCTGATTGGCTGTTGTTGAAGTCCCGTTGTCGCAGTTGCAAAATGGCGTCTTTCTCGAATGTGACCCGCCCCAGAGCCCATGGCTGAAAAAAACGCCAAAATGGAGAGGGGCCACTCACGCGAATATCTTGTTGTTATCTTTGCGTTTTTCCTTCCATACCGTACCAACAGAAACTATCGCAAATCTTGTTCTCAAAGATTGGAATCAACGAGAAAATGTCTTCTCCTTTGGCCTGGAGTAAATCGAATTGTGTTTTCAGAGAGTCGAGCAAGGTGTCATTCAATACGGTTTGGTGCACCAAAAAAGGCCTCTTATAGGGTGTGCGAATTTCTCATTCGCTCATCACCGAGTGGTCGGTAGCTGAACGCA
Source organism: Galaxea fascicularis (assembly GCA_948470475.1). Lineage (NCBI taxonomy): Eukaryota > Metazoa > Cnidaria > Anthozoa > Scleractinia > Euphylliidae > Galaxea > Galaxea fascicularis. The sequence continues at coordinate 9,789 of CAOKRL010000075.1, read as the reverse complement.
GCCACAATGGCGAATGCGTAGGAATAGCACGACGGAACGGACTTGTGCGTTCGTTTTTCCCTCTTCGCTGAACGAAGAATCACTCCATTTGCCTTTATGGAGGAAATACAGGGCAAACACGGCGCTTTGAAGTTTGTAACGAGCAGTTTGAACACAAGTACGTGCAAGCATTGTTTGTATAAACTAGTCGTACGGAAAATTGTATGCATATTTTAGCGTTCCCTTTGCGTTTGAACCTTCTCGACATCAAACTTCTGTTCGTCGTTTGAAAAGGATGAAATGAGTTTTTAGCTTCATTTTCGAATGCCTTCTGGTCGTGATCGAGGAATGGCGCAGGAATCAAGTAAATTTCCCTATTTGGGATTTGAAAATTCATGAAATTTGGCGATTAATATTCGATATTCTCATATCGTTTCTAATTTTCGGAAATTTATTCCTTTTAGATGTTGGTGCCAAGAAAGAGCAAGCAAAAACGACTAACGTCATGTTTGAAGGAAAGAACATCCACTCGTCGCCGTTGGATGGAAAGTTACTGTGTAGTTACAGCGAGAAACTCTGTAAGCAACGGAGACTCAATGGCTACGCTTTCTGTATTCGTCATGTGTTGGAGGACAAAAATGCCCCGTTTAAACAGTGCCAGTTTGTGGCAAAATATAATGGACACCAGTGTACAAATCCTATACCATTCTCCGAGGAAAGGATGTAAGTTTAAGTGTTTGTGGCGCTTTTATGACATTTCTCTTTCGCTTCTGTGAATTTCATGTGCTTGAGCGCTTTCTCTTATTCTCTTTGACTTCGACAGAGCTAATCTTTCTTTTGACGTGGCGATTGCTTTTTCCCGTTTAACTCGTCGCTTGAACATTCCATTTCTTTAACAGATACTGCAACAGCCATCTTCAAGTTCTAGGAATTGTTCCAAAGAAGAATCGGCGGAAAAAACCGTGTGAAACTGGCGAAAACGAAGTGAATTCATCTTCATCGACCTGTGAATCGACATTACGGACAGATGTTTTAACGTCTCCTTGTTCGTCAAACATGTCCTCGCTTCCTCCTCAGATCTTTCCTGTTCGTCTGAAGAAGCCTAAAACTCAACCTATGAAGAGAAGCTATACGAATATTCCGGCTATAGAAGAGTTGAGAGATGGTAGAAAGAAATGGCGGAAAGACAGAGCTGATTTATTCTCAATTTACGGTAAGAATTTTCATCATTTTCCTTCTATCTTGGTTGTTGTGTCTCTCCGTCATGTGATTTCGTGTTTTTGTACAGAATAATTTTCTTAGCACCTCGATAATTTTGATCCAAAAAATAGATCATGTTACAGCAACGTTGGAGATCTTTATTCCTCGTCAAGGCTTCCCCATGTTTTATGAATTCGAAAGCCAGTTGCTGCTTTGCCATTTCTTGTCATAGCAGATATGTTTATTTGCCCTAACAAGCTCAAAATCATTTCGACGCCGAAACATCGAGCAGTAAATCTTTCTTTATTTTTTGCATGTCTAAGAATCGACCTTTTTACTTTACTCAGCAGTGAAATTGACATCGATGTAATTTCATGACATTTCATTTCGTTTATATTTTGGTACGCGAACATCCACCAGTTTTGAGGCCACGTTTCCAGTTTTCCTTGTAGACTATATTTTAGGGTGGCAACTTTTATTCAACTCCTTTAGTCTTGTTCTTGATATTTGCTGGGCACGAGATTCGAAAAATTCATGTGATGGTCACGAACACATTCACACGAGTTTTACTCTGTTTGCTTGAAAACGGTGAATTATAGTCTGAGGACCTCTGTTACAGTTTCACTAAAACTGGCCTTCTCTGTTTCCAAGAAGAAAGAAGAGGAAGTTATAAGCTTTGTCATGTAGAACTAAAATCTAACCATCATACACCCAGAAATCCTCAATTTGAATGAGTCTAAGGTTGTTTACCTTTTACGTGGGAAAACCGGTTGGTTGACAGTTTTTACAAAATGGTAAGCAAAAATCCCCAATGAAAAATTCTGTTTAGGATTGGTGTGTACCATTTGCACAATCCCTACTAAATAACACGTAACACGCATCAAAATTGGAGTAGGGCTTGGAACTGGTGAAAATCGCAAATGGTAAACAGATTTTCCGTTCTGAAATTCCGGTTGAAAATTTTGGACTTCCTTTCAAGACGTTCTGAAAATTTTGGAAATTTTGTGGTCTGGAACACCAAGATAGCTGAAATTTTTTTGCGAACGGTAAACGACCTAAGTGACTCATCTGTTCTACTGAAGCAGCAGCTCTTTATAAGTTGGTGCTCACTGTGTCTGAAACAAGTATTTTGAAGCTGAGAGGTCGTCCAGACTGATTTGATGTAAATGTGGTGATATATTCCTAGAGTGATCAAAATTTCAGTTCTCCTTATAGTATAAAAAATGGCACAGTTGTAAGTTTGTAGAAGATTTGTTGAAAAAGGAGATTACCAAGATGTAAAGCCAACTTCAGTTATCATGATTATTCAGGCAGTTCTCATTGGGCCTAAATTTTTTATTTAAATAGCACCTTTTTGCAAATTCAGACCATGATGTGATGAAACAGTAACAACAATGAAGATGATACCCAAAACTTAAAAAATGCATGAATGCCATTGTAGTAGAAGAATTTTAAACTTTCATCAACATCATCAAAATGCCTTGTAAACGTTTACTTGACCAGCAGAGGTTTTGGTGATAGGTGGTTAGCCTGTGACACAAGTTTCACCAAAATCTGAGAGATGCATAAGGACAGACCCCAGCAGAGGAATGAAGGGGGTAGTTTCTAAAGAAACTGTGGTGCTGCATTGGTGGGGAAGTAGTATACAAAAATTTGGTATTATCAACAGAGTTGATAGTATAAATTGGCCACCATACAAGGATTCTAAAAGCTTTTAGAATCCCTGTATGGTGGTCAATTTACACTATCAACTCTGTTGATAATACCAAATTTTTGTGTCCCAACAGAGGAAGTTATATTTCCTGTGTGTGGGCTCTTTTATGTCCCCTTCAAGTTTTACATCTATATGAAAAAATAATCAGTAGGAAAGACTTCTTTACAAAAAAATGGATACTGTCTCCTTATCTATCTTAACTAGCTCACTGTTCCTATCATTACGCTACTTTCTTTATTGTATCTATGCTGTATACTGCTATCATATATAAGTACCGTTCTGTAAGTAGTGTATAAGTGTATTGTAAGTAGTTTGTAAGTTGCCCGAGCTCCCTATTGCCGTCAATGTATGTGAAGTCGTGTAAATGATGTAAGTAATTGTGTAAGTAATGCTTTTTTTTGTAAATAAACATATTTGTTTGGAAAAAAAAAAAAAAAAAAGTTTTACATCTATATGTGAAGCAGACATGGCCTAGTAGCTGTCAAAGGATGCAGTTATTGTCTGAACTGAGACAGATGTCGATGTGAACCCATGACCTTCTGCTTACCTAATTCTCGGTTTTCACATGACGTCATCAAAAAAAAAAAAGGAATCATCTATCCTTTTGAGATTTTAGTTTAGCTAGTAATTAGAACAGCTGAAGACTTATCTTTTCACAAATTTTCAGTTTGATTGGTTTTTTCGTCTTGCGATAAAGCAAGGTTGAATTTCTAAACTTTTGCGTGACACGATATTAAACTGGCGGCCGAGAATGCTGTCACGTAGGTTAAAAAAAGTGACTTAGCTTCTGAGATTTCGCAAACTGAACAGTCCTTGAATGAGAATAAGTACTCATGTAGATGTTTATGAGCTCTCAGAGGACAACTATGGGCTTTCTATAGCAAAAGTGGATGACATATGTTTTTGTTAGCTTCCGGCCGCCATATTTGTGCCCCTCAGAGGGACACAAACATGGCGTCTCCATACAAAAACCTTAAAATTTAAGTAGAACATTTCTTCGAATATCTAACGCATGAAACATCGCACAGACCTAATCTTTGTGAGACTGTTTGAATATTCATCTTTTTGTCTCTTTGATTCTTGACTTTATTTGTTAAATGGTTTTGATGATGGTGTGACAGTGAAAACCAGCAATAGTCTTGTGTAAATTATTTCATTTGTATTGTAGAAAACTCGACATCGTATCTAGAAAAATTCCACAAGGATTGATGGGTACTTTGTTTACCATGTTATCTGTATTTTTGATAATCTGGACTATATCTTTGAAACCAGATTGATAACTGTACCAGTACAATGTAAATTATGACATTTGCATGGCTGAGAAAATGGGTATTGCAGTTATGTGTAGAAGGCATGTTCTCATACCACAGTGCACACAGCATAAGGAAAAGTTGTAATCTTCTGTAATTCTTGTGATCTCAGAGAAATCTACAAATTAAAGCAGTTTCCCTTGCTTCATGTTATATTAAACACCCTTTGTCACTGGTTCCAGAAAAAATCCCCCTCCCCCTCCCCTCCCCTGCAAAATGTTCTTTGTCTTTCTTCTCCCTACACAAGCTGAATGCAAATTGCACAATGGAAACGGATTACTTGAAATCTTTCTTGGTGTTGCAATGGCTGAAGATGTTCATGGTCCATGAAATTATAGTACAACCACTGTGCATTATGGAAAGTGACAAAGGGTCTTTAGTACAGTTTGATAGTAAAATTCATTCTGTAAATTTGTATTACCAAGTGTTGCCATAATTGCATCTTATGTAGAAGAAAGACAAAGCTTAGCCTATTGTTGTCTTGTGCTTTTTAAGTGCTATTGACAGTAACATTGACTTCATTTTCATGTACAACAACCTCTTTATAGTAGGTGACATATTCTTACAGCAGTAGGTCATCCTGTTACCTACTCCTCATGAGGAAAACATTTTTATGCAGAAGTAACTACATGCAAACAGCAGATAAGCTCAGAGAAAACAGTTTATTTTTCATTCTGGATTCATATTGATCCAATTTATAAATTTTATTGCGCACGGTTAGAAGCTTTTTCATTCTCAAGGTTACACATCAGTAAGATTTTATCATTTTCCTTCGCAAAATCCTAAATCAAAATGGTTGCTGTTGTATCTTCTCACGGTTGCATGAATTAGATTAAGCTAAGTACAATGTAAGATTTACTGCTATGATGAATAGTATTATAGAATAGGTGAGATTTCATACTGTATTTTCTCAATTTAATGCTCTAGCCACTTATTTCAAATTTGGCTTGTGAACCTGGTGCTTGTTTGAAGCCAGCATTTAATCAGGGTGCGGTGTTTAGTACTGTCTGTTCTCTGGGACCCAGAGGCAGTTTTTAAGGGCAGTAGGCAGAACAATATTCTCTTTTTTGCGACCCTACAAACTGTCCCCAAGTCACTGAAAATGATTATTACCAAGGCAAACAGAACATATTTGGTAATGCACAAACAAACAAATACATAGCAAGTACATAGCAAGCATATGGTACAAATGAAAAATGTTTTGAATTCAAAATAGGCAACTTTGCCGACATCCTTCTTCGACTGCAAGTACAGTGCCTTTTTTGGATCAAATGTTGGGGTCTTAAACAAGCACCGGGGCCTTGATCAAATGTCCCTGGAGTTAATTTTAAAATTACTAATATTCACCCAGCGTTGATACGAGGCTGGCATTTAATCGGGGTCCGACATTAAATCGAGAAAATACAGTACTTTCATAGAAACACAAAATGTATTATTTCCACATTTGTAAGGTTTGTTTGACTTTACTATGGCAATTTTGATTTTGCAAAAATGAGGACGTGTTTTTTTTTCTGTTATTAAGATATAAACAGCTCTGATGAAGAAAGTTCTAGTGAGGGTGATGAAATGCCATGGCAGCAAATGTGGCTATCAACTGATAGTGACCTTGATTATGATGCTCTCAGGAGGGAAAACAACTGGTGAGTGTATACAGGTAGCTTAAGCAACAACAACCACGACGGCAACAAGAATGCTGCAAAACAATGGGATTAATGAGCTAAAACAATACTCGTGCATTTTACACTTTGGTATGTTTCTTTGCCATCCTCTGCAAAACAACAATGTGAAATGACTAAATTTGAGGTTTTCTCGAGAATGTGAGCGCATTATGGCAAGTTTTTCTTTCATTTTCTTTGTGTTAACACAGTTCACAGTAATTTAGGCCACTGACAGCTTGCCAGGATTTTTCACATCAAACACATTAGTTTTTGTAACTCTTTCACGATTATTCCAATAACTGGAATAATCGTGAAAGAGTTACAAAAACAAGAAATTATATTTTGAAATGACGTTCTCATTGCTGTTGTAGTCGCCATTGCTTAAGGTCCCTATTAACTGGGAGGGAGGGGAAATATTGACTGAGGCCTTGATGTATTGCTTGGTCAAGGGATTTCCCTGTAATGACCAAAGGGACAAGGTTGATTAGTTATTTACTATATGGCTTTTTATGGAAATAATAAAAGAAAGGAAGAGTATCTGATGGCTTTTATTTTCTTTGTTTTTAGTATGGATGCTGACATCAGAACTGCTAAGATTTCAAGACTAAGTACTCAGTTAAGACGACAGCTTCACCAGCTCAGGCGAACACTGCGTACACGTTGGCGCCATCACAAAGATCTTGTGGCATCTGGCAGTGTTCTGGTCAAGGCTATTCACAGTAACAGTTCAGCATGTGTGGATTCATTACTTGAGAATAGCAAGAGGTCTAGAAAGACAAGGTCAGACTCCATAAGTTGAGGTTTTATGAAATGAATGGTTTTGTCCTCATTATGCTTTGCTTGCAGTTGTAGTGAGGTTTGCAATTCACAAGTAACTTGTCTTTTTGTCATCCACAGAGCAAAACCATCAAGATGTGTAAGAAAAACCTGTGCATTTTCACAAGGTGATGTACAGTGTGACAAAAAAGCTTTTCCATATACCAAGTTCTGCAAGGATCGTATCTTTTCAGTAATTTAAAATAAAACCAGTGATCGTAGAAGTTTTAATGATGTAACAATTTCTTAATAATCAATAATTAACCCATAACTGCTATTATTTAAGAATTGTTTTTCAAAGTGTGTGAGTCCCAAGACAAAATGGCAATACTGATAGTAATAATGACAGTGCCAGTAAGAATAATACAAGTTGAATACTTGGTGAAAGCATAATGAAAGCATAATACTTGATGAAAGCATTAAACACCAAACACAACAAATCGGAAAATGTTTGAAATTTCACCACTTTACTTCATAAAGGTAGGCTTTAAAGAGTTAACCAGTCTTTTTTTCTAAGAAAATTGTTCTTCAAACCTTGTTGCTGACTAATTTTCTCCATCGTAGCATATTAATGTAATAATTGTGTTGAAGGTAGTTACCTTAACTGAATATCATCAGATATTATGAATGACTCCAAGCAAGTTCTATATGCGCAGTGCACTGCTAAATGGCCCGGAGGACTTCAGTGCTCAGTGCCAGTATTTGATGTCATCCATGAGCGGCCTCTCTGTGACGAGCATGCTAGGAAAAAGGTATCAAACATCAATTATACTTCGGCTAAAACAAAAATTATTACTGTTCAAATCCAAAAACCGTGAACACTTTGATTTGATTTTGACATTTCCCATTGTGCAGCAACCAATCAGAAGCAACATGAAACCACAAACTAATTACTGTTACAGTTTGTGGTTAAGTTTTCTCAGGCTTGATTGGCTTTTTATTTGAAGCACAGTAACATTCCATAAATATATTAATACCCGAGGAGCAGGGTTGGGGAGCAGGGTCAGTACAGTGGTGAGAGCATTTGCCTTCCACCAATGTGTCTCGGGTGCAATGTGTTCAATGTGTTCCGGCACTTGGCGTCATAAGTTTGTTGGTTCTCTACTCTGCTCCAAGAGGTTTTTCTCTGGGTACTCCAGTTTTCCCCTCTCCTCAAAAACCAGCATTTGATTTGATTTAGAGTTCCTTTGATTTACAGTCTCCCCAATTAGTAGAGCACTCATGTTTGGCTATTATTATTATTATTATTATTATTATTATTCAGATGCCATACTTTTCATGAGCCGAGCTTAATTCATATTTGGACCAACCCAAATTAGTTTATGCACACTCTGGCTAAAAAAAGACCTTTCCAGCCTCTGTAATTTTATTCCACAAGTAATTTGCCAATGAAATATCAGTTGTGCATAGGCTGTTCTTGGTCTGCAGTAATAATGTGTGGTTGCTAAGATCCTTTGTTTTGATCAAACTGTCACTGTCTTTGGTGAATTCAACCAGCCATGCTGTACACCCCAGTGAGATTCTCCCTCTGCAATTTTCATGTTCGTTCCTGGTTCATTCAGCACTAAAAACCAAGATTGGGGCAGTCTGTTCAAAGTATATAACTAAGTTAAACACAGGGTTCGTGCTACTCCTTGAAGGCCTTGAAAAGCCGTGGAAGTTAATTTTAGATTTCAAGGGCGCTTGAAATGCCCTTGAAAAGAACAATTTCTGCTGAAATTGCTTGAAAACCCCTTAAATTTTAGCTGGGATGGTAAATAATCACGGATTATTTTATCAAAGTAATTCAAATAAAAGATTTTGCAAAAATGCGCATCTCAGCCTGCCTTGTTCTTTGCTGTGAACACCCCTTGAAAATTCTGTCTTTGGTGCTTCAATACTCCTTGAAAACTTCTTGAATTTTGTATCCACAAACCAGCACGGACTCTGTGAACATTATAATAATAATCAGCCTAGTCAAAATGTTTGTGAGAAGTAGGGAAGATGCTTACGAGAGTTACATATACCGCTCAGGATGCATTGTTTGTTCGTGTTTATAATTCAGCTCGATTCACCACAAATGTTGGTGTCCGTTTTTTGGTTACAATTTGAACTGGCAGAAACCTCGTATTGGTTATCAATGAACATAAGTGCAAGGCTGTGCTCTAAGAAAAGTAGTTGGGCACCCAAAATCTCTAAACCCTTACAATCCAGGGCACCCAACCTATAAGTTTGGTGCAAATACCCATTTTTGCCCTGAAATTGGCAAATATTTTGTTGTAGGTGGAAAAATTGAGTGGGCTGAATAATGTTGAAACCGTCCATCCAAGTACTCATTATTTTTATCTTTCAGGAAAAGTACCAGGAGGCTCAAGCTCAGGCTCAAGCTGCTGCAGCAGCAGCAAAGTCATCTCCAGGAACATTCAAACCACCTGCAAAGAAACCTCGGCGCAAACCACAGCCAAAGGCACCATTATTTCAAAAAGTTGTTAAACAAGCCAGAAAACCAGCCAATAGAAAGCCTGCTCTCCCCAGGTCTAACAAGACTAAAGTGACAAAGACTCCAAACAATTGCCTGCGACCCGTTGGTCTGGACAATTCATTTAGTCCAGAAAACTCTTCTGATATGTTGTCCCCAGATATTAGTTTATCTTTATCATCCGATTATTCGCATGGGAGTGCTTCCCCTCCGATGTCACCTGCGCTAGAGGACTACCAGGAATATGAATCTCCGTTATTTGGAGCTCAGCAAAGAGATGAGATGCTTCTTGGTGATCTTGAACATGAGGAAGGTCTTGACAGTGATTTCCCTATTGTGTCTAATGGTAGCTCTTCATTGAAAGGTTTGTACCCCACGAAAAGTCAACATTCGGTGCCTGCTTCAGTTATTACCCACACGCCAGGGTTAATTAACAGTGGGGTGATACTTGGTGCCATGCAAAGTGACTCTCCCTCGTCAGAATCTAGAACAAAGGCATCCCCACTCAATAGCAAGAGCAAAGCAAACAAAGGATCTAAACCGAAGGATACAAAGAAACTGCAAGACACAGATCAAGCTTCTTTGCACACTGTTGCAAATATTCTCTCACCACACATTCATCGCAACAATATAAAAGAGGAGAAAGAACTTACA